>JAGVSP010001667.1:0-53958 GCA_022494985.1 Micrasema minimum
TGTAATAAAATGAGGAATACCCCCTTATCTCACATCTCTTTCCCCCAACACCGCTTCTGTCAAAATGTGTTTTGGGGATGAGTACCCCCGAGAGGAGAGTGAGAGGGAGCGAGACAGCAGACGATTTCCCATCATTAAGGCCTTCGTGTCGGAGCGGGACAGAGCGATCATGTAGCTCTTTGGCATATTCGGAATCCAGATAAGGGAGGGGGTTCACTTGTAAGTAAATTTGGGATGCGGCGCTATATTGCCACTGGTCAAGACAATAAAAAATTCACAGCAATACTGCTAGGATAAATGAAATAAACTTTGCCTACACAAAAACGCTAAGTAGAGAAGCAGTATACAGATTTTAAAAGGACACGATTTATAATGTAACAAGTAAGATACATATCTATTAATTTAACGATAATAAATTATTTTTCGTATCGTTTGTAGCTAAGAACCATATCTTCGATAAATTAAACATATTCCGGTTACATACAACGCCATATTTCCAAATGGTTTAGACGGTGAGCAGTCACATACATACAAACCCTTTACTGCCTATATTATACATATATCAAAAATATTGAAATATCAATAGAGATGAGATGCGGGGACTTGCCTGTAAGTAAATAAATTCAAGACAATAAAAAATAAACTGCAATAGGTACTGCTAGGATTAATTAACTAAACTGTAGTTTGTAGGGCGTATTCAAGAAACCAAAATCTAATCTTTAAAAGCACAAAATGTTATTCATACTTGCTTATCTCAAGAGAGCTTACGATATTTAAAAGAAAAATATGAACATCTAAACAGGTTGCAGGTTGCAATCATTTGAAAACATAGTAGGTAGTAATTTTTCATAAAAAATCACCCTATAAGGTAGCTTAATACATAATAAAGCAAAATCATATAATATATGTTTTGAGGCTGTAATTTATAATTATAATTCCATAATTTATTTTAAATATATGATTTTTAAAAACACTTCAAAAGTAAAGTATAACAGTTTTAAATAATAGGTTTCTGCCGCTTTTTAAAAAAAAGTGCACAACATATTTTGAAAATTCATATTATTACCTAATGACAAATTTGAACCTAATAAGAACGGTGTCTGGTGTCGATGTTCGTAAACAAAGTTCGACGAATTCTTAATTCGGCGAATTATCTAGACATTATTACCGAGCGTTTTTCTACTCGAAGTAGTACCTACTATACCTCCTCCATTTTCTTTCTTTTTAAAAATCTATTGTAGTTCTTTAGTCTGCAAGGTATAATACAACAAATCCGATCTCCACAAGTAAGAATTAAGGGGGGCCCACCCCAAGGAGTGTGGGGAGGGGGGAGGGTGGTACGCAGGGGGGGATGCTGTTGCTGGTTGCCATGACAACCGCCCATAATCCCCCCCCACCCTGTGTCTAAATCATCACTTTACTTGTTGATTTTTTGTCACTTGGAACTTGACCCCAAACCATTGTCACTTGCAATTAAAAAAGTCAATATTTCTATTTAAACTTTGTGTTCTTAAAATAATCAATGAGGAAACGAATTAATAAATTATTGTAAGATTACAATGGTCACTGAAAGTTTTATTTCTTGTATTTATAAATTCAAGGATTCATTTTCAATAATGTTATTATTTCCCTGAATTATAATATTTATTGTTTTTTTTTTTTTTTTTATTGTTTATTTATTTAACCACCTCAACAGGCCAGGAGGCCCAATTACAGAGGGGAACAACGCCACAAACACCCAGGCTTGAGAAAAATCACTTTTTATTTTTGTGTTCTCACCGGGAATCGAACCCTGAACCTCCGTATCGTGAGTCCAGCGTCTTAGCCATTACGCTACACAGCTTTTGTATTTAAGTTTTTAAAAGCTATTATTTACGGCGTATTAAAAAAATTAAATAAGGTAAGACATATTGTAATAGTACTTTATTTGAAAAAAATATATATTTGAATTCTGTTTTACTTGGATATTTGTTTTTTGTCTAAAACCAATTCTTAAAATTGAAGGGTTTTCCGATTTATTTATCTAATTGATGGTAGGTTTAAATTCCAAAAATAAAATAAATACCTTTATTTTAAAAAGTTTTTGTTTAAGTCACTGTCTTAGTTTACGGATAAACTTATAATGACAAAACCAACGTTAAATCTTCAACCAAAGTTGTATCTACAAATTTGTAATAATGGGGACACGACCCGGACTACGATCCAAGCAAAAATTATTTACTGGCAGCGGTTAACGAACGACCGTAGTTCAGCTTGTGGAATTTCCGTGGAACTTCTGATCGGTTAGATGTCGCCTTACTTTGTACGAGTGGAAGTTTGTGGAACCACGGTGGAACTGTGGGTTCTAGAAGACTGCTCTAAGCTAGCCCCGCTATTGCCTGGATAAAGGGCTCAGCGGCATAGCGGTGCTTGTGCGTGAGCTGTCAGAGATGTAGTCACTTAACCCCCTAGTGTACTGATGTCCGGTAATTAAATTTTTTGGTAATTAATAATTGCAAACTATTTTTTTTTTTTTTTGCGAATGAGTAATGAAAGAACGGCTAAAAGAAGTAATAATGCAAGTGTTCTTGGATGTAGAAGCCGAGGAAGGCCGAGAAAGACATTGCATAGTCAAGTATGACAAGTACTTGAAAGCGGACACGTGAAAAGTCGGAATAATCGGCGTGTGTGCATGAGAAGATGTATGAATGTAGAGGAAGCAAAGGAAACGTGTCAGGACAGAGTGTTATGGCATTCTATCCCCTCTGCCTACCCTTACGGGGAAATGGCGTGATGGTTAGTTTGTTCAAACTATTCATGTTAAAGTATTGTTCAAAATGTTTAAGCTTAGTTTTAAAAAATGTGTAAATATACTTCAATAATGAATACGTGTGGGTTGTGTATATATAATTTACGTATTTATTGAAAATTTATAGAGATACATATTTATGGTCCATGATAGAATACAATCATTTACTATTTGTTTTGATTAAGTAAGAATCTTATGTCATAATAACTTCTAAAAAAATGCTTCTTAATTGAATATATTTATTACAACATGGAAATGTGTTATCTACCAAACAATCAACAATTACCAAGGAATAATACTTTTTAAAAATAAAAACAATCTTATCCTACAAATGTGATATTTGAATATTAATGCGATACCAAATAAATAAAGCAGATTTAAGAATGAATTTATCAGTTTCCTTTTTAACATATTTCTAAAACGGCATGAAAAGTGTTCCCGCCGCTACTGCCCGCGTTAATTTAAAAATACGGTGAAAGCATTAACTAAAAGAACAATGAAAATCACACAAAATGAACCTATTATTTTATAACGGCTTTAATCGAAAAAGCGTCGTCGTCCCGCCCCCCCCCCGCAAAGTTGACACAACGCGGTGAAGAAATTTTCTGGAAATATATACCGAGCATACGAAAATGATTAAAATAATTCCGCGTCCGCCGCTAGGTGTCTATAGTGGCAACCAGCCCGTTAGGCGACCGGTATATATAAATCACCCTTGCTACTAACTTTGCGCCCCCAGACGCCCACTAGATACACCCCCCGCCCGCCCACCCAACCTACCAACACTGGCAACTGGCAACACAACAGAGTTGGATGATCTTCCTCTTTCATTTTTATGCCGAGATTAGGGTGCCTGTGGTCATTTTAATAATAAGGGAAATTTTATTTAATTTGTTCGGCTCTTAAAGGAAAATAAATCACTATTTAAAGAGTAAATAAATAAGGGAAGAGAATGATGTTGACCAAAGACGGAAATCAAGATATCCTGGAAAGGTTTCATAGCGTACACATGCTTAATCTAGGAACGAACGCAGGAAATACACAAATAATATTTACATAAATATAACATTTACATGTGTTTATTTTTATTTTTAGGTATTTTTCTGAACATTGGGTGGAGGGAGGTGGCAAATGAATTAAATTTCTTGAAAAAAAAAAACATTTTTGTATCTGCTTTAAAAGTGGAAAAAAACACCGTTTTAACACATATTTTTTTATTTGTGTGTCTATTGGTCAGTTAAATAAAGCTTGATTAAAATGACAGCTTAGAATTTCTATGAATCAAGTGTGATACAGCTTGTGTGGGACTTGGTTCAAATAAATACTACTACTAAATGACGTCTAAGTCATGTACATTAATAAACGAAAAATCATTCGTTTCTAGTATGTTAATAATTGTTTTAAATACATTGATTGAACTAAAATAATTAATATAGTTTGATCGCTTGCTGTCATTCTAATCAAGCTTAATTAAATAGACAATAGTAGTTAGAATTTTTCGTACAACCCATGGACAGAAAAATTTTCACTCTGCAAATAAAATCACTTAGATTTTCAATGGAATTCCTTTTCTGCACTGATTTAAAAATTGTTTCAGTACGTAGATGTAATTTATCCAAATAAAATTATTACTATTATGTATATCTGGAGCGGTTTCATTAATCCTTGAAGGATGGTCACAGCGCACATTCCCATTTTTTCGCATTCCCATTTTCATTCGGGTCGAGTGGGCCGCCACGAGTTGTGTCTAGTAGCGAGCGGGTTGGGGAAGGGGTGGCGGCAGGGTGGTGTGTAGGGGATGGCCGGGGGGAGGGGAGGAGGGCGTCAGGAAAGGGGGAGGAGCAGGTCACGGGGAAACAGAAAAACGACAAATAAATAACAAACAAAAAGGCGCGAATACGGTTTGCGCCAGGAGTACTAACTCTCGCCCACCCTGTTGTAAAAATCAGGGACGGATTTACGCGACTTTGATAATTAATTAATTAGTTGTGTACTATTTATTATAATGTGAAAATAATACAATAATTAAAACGGAAACGTTTCTTTCTTATTTTAGCGAATATTCATTTTTTTAACGGATCTTATATATAATCCAAATATTGTTCGAAAAATCCAATAGTCAATTAGATTATTATTTTCTTGGTATGTATTATATAGATTCTTCAGAAATATGTTTGTAAGAACTTTAAATTTTTAAGTAAAAATTTTCGTGTTTATTGTGTAAACCCCATTATTTTAGAAAAAAATACCCAGCAAGTGGAGTAAGAAATTAAAATCAAGTTAAATGATAAAATTATTTTTATTTTTATTTACATAACCGGAAACCTTGAATCTACTTACGCCAAAACATTGCTTATTTTCTGAAAATCTCCAATGAATATTTCTGTTTTTAATGTGGGGAAATCTTCAAAAACTGTAGTAAAATATTATACACCAGATACAGCACATTTTGGTGAATCTCTCTTTGCCGGTAAAAGTGTAGTTTACTCTTTTAAAAACGGTTAAACTTTAAGCACAGTAGTATAGTAATAAGTAGTTGAATGAATTTTTGATAAAGCGTCTACTTAACAGTTACTTAACAGTGAAAATATAATTGCATTACGATATATAGCCTAGTTCGGCTCCGCTCGGCTCAGATCGTCCAATGCTCGCGGTATTAAACGTTATGTCATTGGGATCGCTCAAATCGTTTAGAGAGTTAGACACGTGAAATAGCACGCTTTTTAACTACGTCGATTAGTTATCTGTAAAATTGATCCTACAGGTCATTATAAATTGTACCTAAGTTAGGGACAAACCCACGGATTTTAAAGATTGTAATTGTTTCGTTGTTAGGTTGCACTAAATAAATAAATTAAAGCAGAATGCAGTTCACACCAGGAGATAAGCCATTATCGACAAAATTAAGAAAGAATTCTTTTACGTTGCAGAATTGGTCATGTAGAGCGAATGGATTGATGAAAAGAAAGGCTAAAAAAATTTTATGATCATTTACCTTCGGGGAAATGGCGTGATGGTTATTATGTTAGTTAGTTAGATAAAAATCAATAGATAACTACTTTTGGTCGGAGGGACCTATGAGTATGCTGTCTCCTCTGCTCTACAACATGATGGGACCCCTAATGTACCCATCAATACACGAATAAAACAAGAACTTGTCTTTTAAAAAAAGTTGTGTCAAATTGGAATGGTAAAAGAGATTGCCGGGTAGAGTGTAGATAAACAACAAAATTATTCACACTGCAAACAGATAACTCATTTTTACGGTACATTCTTTTACTACTCTCCAATTTTATATTTTAGGTGATTCAAAACACACACATGGATCCATTTTTATCACTAAATAAATTTCAAAGTTTTCACTAAAAATGGTAAAATTATATCCTTATCACGGGTATATCCTTTAAATTTTATAAAAAATACGTCCATAACAATAAAAGAAACATGAAATTACAAAAAAATCCCCAAGCTCAAAGTGATCGAAAATTGAGTTACCTCTCGTAACAGTGAGGCTAAAAAACTACAAGTAGAACCAAAATGCACACAACACACAAACATCATGCCCCTTTAGTTGACCCAGTCTAAATTCCATCATTCTGTGACTTCAAAGGAATTTATTCCTGAGATAGCAAACCTTCCAAAGTCCACAATAAAAAGGTGCACTAATAATTATTGTTTTACTTAAATGCGCCCAACTGATCAACAAACATTTTTTGAATAGGACTAGTATCTACAGACTGGTTAACGCGGAATTATATCGATTTCCCATTGCCCAATACTTACGCCTCTGTTAATTTAGCTACAGCATCGCAGGTCAGTTTATAGATTAGTATGGACACCACACGATCGGACGGACTAACGGGACAGTTGAATAAATCAGTAGTTTTGAGTTTAAAGATTCAAATTTAAAGATGCAAGGAAATTATCAAATGGCTAAAAAAAAAAATATATTATATAGGAATAATTAAGTTGATTGACAGCAGACGGTGACTGTGATTTTGCGTTTTTTTTTTGCTTGGTAATTTACGACTAACCACCTGACTGAAGCAATAGACCTGCATGAGCATATGCCCTTATCTTCTGAAACCTACCATACTCGTGCGTTTTTTTCCATATATATTTTTTAAAATTTAATTTATTTATCTGAATAAATATATATGTAATATAAATCAAACAAACATAAACGTTAGTATAGTTAGAAATGATCCTTGTATAATAAATAATAAAGGTTTTTTTTTCATCACGGTAATAAATATAATATATTCGCCGTTCAGGCAAAAGTCACTAACTCAAGGAAAAACTGTTTTTGAGATAATCAATGTTCGCTGATTTTATTGCGACTAAATAAATGATCAAATCTTCACTTTGGCAGTGTTTTAATTTAATCCATATTTTAACATTTGTAAATATGTGGATAAAGTGATGTTTGCCATTTAAACATCATAATTTTTTCTATGAAATTGTGATTCAAATCAAAATTTTTTCTTAGAGCAGAGTTAGTGACATTTGCCTGAACGGCGACAATTATCGCTCTTTCATTTAACATTACATCCAATAGATAAAAACATTTCCTAAAAACTTTTCGTCTACGACAAGTAAAACCAGCATTTTTAAATAACACGGATTAATGTTTTTATTAGAATTACCAACAATCTGGTTATCTACCTTTTGAAAAAAGACTGCTGTAATATTCCTAATAAAGAAATCAACATTTTCCGTAAATTCTTCTTAGTTGCCTGATAAATCATTCGGCGTTCCGATACATTTATCAGGATGCCGAACAATATTATAAACACTTTAAGTTATATTATCGGGAGGTTAAGTAATATAATTAGGATTCGGCGAATTTATCAGACGACTAAAAAAAAATGATTTGTGGAAAGTTTTTACTGCAAATCCAATTTATTAAAATTTTCCATTCCATCGATTCCCGCAATTTCCTAATTTGTTTTTATAATGCTTTAAAAGGTTTCATAACACTGCACAGCTTTCTAAAAAGAAAATATACACATTATTTCGAGTTTCATCATGGTCACCATACAACTGTTACAACATTTCATTGCTCCTGTTCACACATCTACACAATCACTACACATACATACAAACGGAGGTATTTGTAACATTTACAGATATTCCAGAAATAATACGCAGACAATCTTTTTGTTGATATTTTGCTGTGTATACAGTTTTGTTCAGTTGCGAATGTTATGAAAACATTCGCCACCGAACATAATCGAGCAGGCGAGTATGTTTTTATGAAGGTGGCTGTACTTTTCACATGAAGTTTTCCTTTTTTTTTTTCAGCCGTCGGAATGTCAAATTAATTCATTTTTCAACATTATAAATAATTTATTTAAAAGATGTTTTTAATTCTCTCTTCAGTCAAAAATGTATAAATGTAAACTGGTTTTACATTTGTAAGGCTATGTAATTTTGAAAAATGTCGAATTTTTTTTTTCACTTAAAAATTATATTGAGTTATAATGTAGATATTCAGGACTATGAGTTTATATTTTATTGTACGTACGTAACGGTTTTAAGTACGTAAAAAGTTAAAAAGAAAAACATAAAATGTATTAAATAAATTTTTTTTGGTCAAAAAATAGTATTTAAGGATTTATCTAAATAAAAGCTCATTACATAGTTAAGTTTTGTGTCGGAAATTACCTGAAAAGTCTATGAAAACAACAAAATTATTTTTTTTATCTGTTTTCGCTTACATGTATTATAAACATTGAATGGCACTCTGATAAATGAAAAGTGTTAAGCAATCACATTCATGAATTAAACATGGCTAAGATTTATGATTATTTCCCAAGCGCAATGTTTTCATCGTGTATTATCTATCAGCGTATTGCAAATTTTCCTGTAAATGGAAATATTATTCATTATAATGGCAACACCTACGCTGCGCAATGGCGCCGGCGCACGGCGTACTGTCAACCCGCTTTTTCCCGCCTTTTTCACGATAAAACATTTGCGAACACAAAAATGGCAGCGGAATGGGTGAGGAGGCGCACGGCACATAACCTTACAAATCATGAGGCAGACCTGCCAAAATAGGCTTTAGAACAAACGCAATCTGTTGATTAGAATCGCAAATTCGTTTGGCGGGATAGTAAACCGACATCACTAAACCATCATTTTGTATATAACGAATATATTTAAACTTTTACGTGTAAAACATCGGCGATTAAAATTCTTCTTGAATACGTTCTAGGTTGTGGAATTGTGGATATGTAGGCATTAAAACAGAATAAAATTGTAACTCAAAGGGAAAACGCACGCAATTTTAGACCTAGAATAATTTGAATCTCTTGAGAAATAAGGGCGGAATTTGGTTGCAAAGTATCCCTCTGGATTCCAGAGGCCGGCTTACCGCACCTAATCAATACGACCGGGGCTCGGAGGTGTTCGTATTTGTTCGTGTGTTTCCGTAATATATAAGGAATATTTTCACCGCTGTATTACGTTTCCCGCTCAATCCTAATTCCATTTTCCAGTCGCCTTAGTAAATTGAAACGCCGTTACTCCTTAGGGAATATGGCTAACTTATGCGTTATGCGTTATTAATCAGACACTTTTTGTGTTATTATATTATCTCTGTAAATTATCTTTAGGTTATTAAATACATAATAGTTTTACATTAAGATCGCATCCTACACTATTTTCAAAAACTATAAAAGCTAAAATTTATTCGCACGGACTTTCAAATTCAATATCTTTTTATTTAGTGAAAATCTTGCCGGATTTCTGCCAGTAAAAGGGCTGAAAGAAACATTTATGATTTTGGATTGAAAGGTCAACAGTTCGAATCCCTATTACGTCTTCTTTTATGCGTAATTTAAAATTTCAAACACATTGTAGTTGAAAGAAAAGTACATTCCTAAAAGGGAGGAGAGGGTTTTATCTCAATTTTTTTGTTAATTTACTTTATTTATTAAGCATAATTAAATTTCTTTACAATTATAAAGTTAAATATACATTTCATATGTCGAGCATATGGATTTCATAAACTAAGTAATCACTAGCCAGACCCCTTTTGAGTCAGGTCCTTAGTCCTGACGTAAACTGAAATTGAACATATATTCGCCAATCTATAAATATTCATAAATTCAGCGAAAACCTAGAAAATCAGAAATACACCGTGTAACAAAACGTGATGTACAAGCGGGAAATCAGTGAATCTACATCATATTAAGAGTATGTATATATCATATAGTTCTAGAGAAAATTTATTAAGTAGATTTTTTTTCGATAAATTTTTGCAATTAATTGTTATCAAATATAATTTATTTAGTCAAATTAATACTATTAAATAAATAACACAAAATAAAAAACCGCATTTTAATAAGAATGCATGCAATTTTACTTAATCTGCGGTACTTATAAAAGCTTTCAAAAAACAATTTTTTTTCAACCTAGATTCAAGTCATATTCCACATTGGACTCAAAATATGATGTATATTCACCAGTTTTCGGGTTGTACTACGAGTTTTATAACACCATGTATATTATTAGGTTCGAACGATTTGATTGACAGCTAACTGGTTATCTGTTACACACATAATATTTATTTAAAGTGAATTATATTACTTATAAATTGATAATACAGTAGGTGTCATATTATCAGTAGCATCTCTCCTGTCCTCAAGGCCTCCGGTCCTATCTTTCGTCTGACCTATTTACTGAACTGTACCTACCTATACGTTGTACTATGTTCTGTGTACTGCCTGTAGCAGTTGTTGGAATGAGCAACTCTCAACCTAATGCAGTGGCGGGACGTGAATTTATATAACTATTTTGTAAGGTGTAATTCAAAAAACAATAAAAAATAAAATATCTTTTGTACCTTTTATCAGTAGGAGAAAGGTCAGTAGAATTTTGTAATGTAAGGTACCTCCACATTTTAATGGAAAAGTTTTTTTTTTCTCAATCCTGAGGGTTTGTGAAACTGTTCCCCTCTGGTAATTAGATCTCCTGTCCGTTAGATGGTTAAATAAATAAAATAAAACCGGGTTGTGGTCTTAGTGGTAGATTCGAGGATTCCGGATTTAGAATCTTCTAGGTTCGAATCCCACTGCACCACAACTTGTTTCCTGCTTTCTGGCACAGTTATTTCCGACTATTTGAAAGCAGCCCGAAATTGAAAATATTTGAGTATATAATAAGAGCTCAAATGTTTCTTTTTTCTTTTAAAAAAAAAAAAATAAATAAATTAAAATAAATAAAAATAAATAAAATAAATAAAATAAATAAAATAAATAAAATAAATAAAATAAATAAAATAAAATAAAATAAAATAAATAAATAGAATAAAATAAAATAAATTAAATAAATTAAAATAAATTAAATAAATTAAATAAATTAAATAAATTAAATAAATTAAATAAATAAAATAAATAAAACATATAATGTGGTTTTGTTATGATTTAATTATTAATTATAAAAAACATCATCATAATTAACACACTTCTCCACTCATATCGGTCTTCGTTAAGTTGAAACAGCTTGTCGCAATATAAAATCAATAGAAATAAATTCATTTTAGAAAATAATTTACTTTTATTTTATAAAAATAAAACAACACAAACATCACATTATTACAACGATAATTGAAATAATACAATTCCAATTTTTTTTTTTTTTTTTTTTTTTTTTTTTTTATTTATTTATTTCAAAAGGAAAATTTTTGTTTACATGGATATACATTTTAAACACATATATGTACAATAAAAAAAAAATATATATATAAACAAAAATCCCCACCAAGGCATAGCCTGTTTGTGGGTATACTGTGAAAATCATACAGTGTGCACGTGGCAAAAGAGAAAGATAAAGTTAAAAAAAATAAATGGAAAAATAGCAGATAATATAAACAAGATAGTCAAAAAACGAATGAACACAAGATATTGGTATCTTTATACCGGAAGAAGAAGAGGGGAAATAATTATAATATATAAAATAAAAAAATAAAAAAAAAATAAAAATGACGTAGATTATGTTATAGTTATTGTCTTTAAAGTAAGAAATGATTCTACCTTTACACTATGTATCCAACTTTGGGTTAATTTTTTAAAAGATGAAAAATTTGGAAAATCTGACAATGCCATTTTATTGTCAGTTAAAAAAAAGAATTTAATTTAAACTGGGGGCAATAAAATGTGCATGTCTCTGAGCAAGTCCGTGATTTACAATATGGAATTTCTAGCACTCGGATTCTTCTTTGACTAGACCTATTTGAGCTTCTAGCAAAAAAGTTTTGGTGCCTAAATACATAATTTAAACATTGCAATAAATATGTTCGTCTTATATCCATTAGATTTGCTTCCTGAAACAATTGGAGGGAGGGGAAGGTTCTCTCTTTATGGAGCATTATTATTTGATAATTAATTTTTGAGTTGTTTCCAAAATTTTTATATGATTACTATACGCTCTCCCCCCCATCCCAATTATTCCATAGGAAAGAGATGACTGAACCAGTGCAAAATATATACCATTTTTAATAATATTGAGCGGAACGTATACACTCAGGCGCTTAATCATAATATGTTATGTATCTTAATTTATTGACAATTATTTCTATATGATAGGTCCATTTGAGTTGAGAGTCTATAGTTATACCCTAAGTACTTTATGCAATATTCAGAATTCATTCTATCACAGGTATTACACACATCTAAATTACAATATTTATTATGAAACATAATATTAAGATTGGACGGAGGAGCTGATGATTTTGAATTGTAAAAGGGGATAAAGAGTGTTTTATTACAATTTAGTGAAAGGAGATTACGATTCTAGCCACTCTTTTATTACAGTTTATACATTTATTAGCCTTATTGGTCGTGAGTTCCCAAGATTTACTTTGAACAACTACTGCTGTGTCATCTGCATAAGAAAATAATTTACCAGGAATTTTCTATGTTACACAGATCATTAATATAAATTAGAAACAGCAAAGGGCCAAGAACAGTTCCTTGTGGGACTCCATGAATTACAGTTTTTATAATGACTTCTATTTATTCCAATTTTAGTACATTGTTGGTCTATTTGTCAAGTAGCTTTCCAAAAACAGTAAACATTCATTTTTTAGGCCAATTCTACTTAATTTTTTCTAGTAATAATTTGTGATTTACAGTATCAAATGCTTTTTTTAAGATCTAGAAAAATAGTTAGGGTTTTTGCATTGGCATCTAAACTATTATAGATTTTGATGGGTGAGATTGAAAATTGCATCTTCTGTGCTACAGTTAGGTCTAAAAACCAAACTGGTTTTTTGACAGAAGGAAATTCATTTTCTAAAAAATCCATTACTCGTTTTTTTATACACACTTCTCAAGTATTTTTAGCTAGTTGTGAGATTTAAGGCAATAGGTCTATAATTATCAGTTTTATTTAAGGAGCCTGATTTATGAATTGGAACAATATTTGAAATTTTTTAAATTTATCTGGAAATATTCCTTTTGTGTAATACAGTTATTAAAAATATAAGTTAATGGTGTTATTACAAATGATTTTATTGATTTTTAATGGTAACGCTACTTAGTTCGTCTGGCCATTAGAAGTATTAATGTTAAGGTCATCTATATATTTAGCAATTTCTGTTTCCATAATAGGTTCAAATCGGGTTAGTTCAGGTATTGTATTTGGATTATTGTCTGTATAAATATGAGATATATGGTATTATTTTTAAATTATTTTTTTAGCGAGGATTACTTTCTATCAGTGATGAAAGCAATGTCAGTAAAAAAAATCATTAAAATTTATTAGCAATTTCCCCGCCCATCCGTTTTTAAATTATGTTATCCTCAGTTATTATTTTATCAGGTTTTACATCATGAAACTGCTTTCTATTTGAAATTTCATTTATTACATTCCATATTTTTTTGGGATCTGAATTTGAATTTAGCAATAGTTTTGAGTAGTAATCTTTCTTACATTTTTTAATTAGGATATTTAGACATTTCCGATATATTGTTATAGTCCTTACGTCTATTTACGTTTATAGGTAAAGGTAAATTATTAGATAAAACAAAATTTTTTCATAGTTTTTAGATAAATTTTATGGAGTTTATTTCTATGCTGTATAGATATTATTAGTCCCCGTGTTATCCAAGGTTTAATCTTTTTTTATGTTTCCTTTTAGGAAGTGAGATTTGCTGACTACTATTTACAAATATGTTTATTAATAGTATCATAAAAAAAATTTTAAGAGATCGATTTGGGTCATCATCGGAAAAAACTTGGTTCCATGTTTCAGATTGTAGTAAATTACTCAGAATTTGATGGTCAATTTTAGTCTTACTTTGTTTATAATTGTTGGATGTTATATTATGATTTGTTTTTAATTGTACTGTGAGAGTAAAAGGTAGGGTAATGATCTGTTTAAAATCAATTTTTAATGTAGTAGTTTTCGGAGTAAAGCTTTGGAATACTTTTCAGGAATATATGGTCAAGGCAAGAATTTGAGAGGGCATTTGGTCTTGTAGAAGTGTTAAATAAGAGATAAGTAGCCTAGACTATAAAGTAGATTCAAGTAGTTATTAGTTGTTTAGTTAAGAATGGAATTTAAAATGTTTATATTGATTTATCTCCTGATATATAAAAGAAAAATCATAATTTTCGCCATTTATTTTTTCTATTATCCCCTTTAATTCTGTAATAAATGAATTTATATCCAGAGAGGGGATCTGTAAATGGCTAGTTTTGAATACGATTTTAAGTTTAAGGAAACACATAAAATGAATTATATTTAATATATTTGAATAATTGGTTTTAGGTAAATTAATAGTAACATTATTTATTGTACTACTAGTTTTGTAAAATATGGATATTACCGTCATGAGACGTATGTTTTGGAAGGGTGCTGAGAAAAATGAATAACCCGGGATGTGAAAAAGGAATGCATTCTCTTAACTGGGTTTCTGTAAGGATTTATTATATCTTGTTCAATTGCAATAGAGTTTAAGAGTATGCAAAATTCATCAAAAATTTTTTCTTATACCTCTAATATTAAAATTAATTAAATTAAAATTGGTATGGGGTAAAGCAGGAATTTAAGTCTTCGACATTTTCGCATATTTCATTATTTTGATAATTCATAATGATGTTGATTTTAAAATTATAGATAAGGTATTATGATCTCGAGCTTCAATGAAGGGGAATATCCTTAGCTTCCTTTACTATTTATCACTTGAGAGTCTTGGTCTTTACGTAAAATAGTATTTTCCCATTTTTTGTCCATATGTATTTGTATCCCAGAGATTTTGTTGCCCTCGCCAGCCAAAGTAGGTTCTTGTTGTAGGAAGTGAGTTTTTTCATTAAATATATATATTTTCATTAGAGTCAGAGATATTAATTTCTTTAGGAGTTATATTTCTTTTGGATTTTTTATTTTTTTATTACTCTTTCTTTCGCCTCTTTTGTAGCAAATTTAACAGTTATGGTTTTTTTTGAAGGATTCATATAACAGTTTGTAATACGGTTTACCAAATCGCCACATTCTAATTTTTCTAGTAGGAGGTTGACAGCCATGTCAGGAGTAATCATTTTTTTTTAGGGTTAATCCTTGAATTTTCCAAAGAGGTATCTAAATAATTTTGCTCAACTCGGTTTATCATAATTTTGAGTTCTTCTGACTTCTTTTTTGTGTCTCCTTAAGTTTTATTTCCGTTTTATTTCTTTCTTGTTCGTAATCATCAATTTTCTTAGAAAAAAAATTCAATCGATTTATTAATTTCGGTCATTTCATTTTTGATGACCTTCTTTATTTCGGAACTGATTCTTTTCAACAGACTGTCTTCGTTGTTTACTTGTTTAAGATTTTCGTGAATGTCTGTCTTGAGCTCACTGAACTTTTTATCTATGTATTCCATGAGCTTCTGTTCCGTCTATAGTCTAGTTGCCATTATTATTATTATTTTTTTTTTTTTTTGAAAGACCGAAGAAACTTAATTAGCTGCCTCCGTATTTACAACTGTCATCTGTCAAACTGACAGCACAATTGAATGTACCACAAACTCGTAGCTAGTGACAATAATGTTTTCAACAGCAACTCCTTCAATATTTTATAATAAGGAACGATCTGCGCACTACGAACACTCACACAGGTCACACACTCCGCCTGAAATTACGACAACTCAAAAACCCCCGGTCTCGAATGCAAAACCAAACAGTAAACACAAAAACTTGTTAGGGCAAAAACAAAATAGGCAAGTGCACGTATGCTAAGGTATTGTTGTAATTGTTGTAATGTAATGAAGGTACCTAATAAATAAAACGCCCTTTTAGTTAGAGCACTTATATAGTTTATTATTATATAGCACAGACCAGTCTGACGGTGCTAGCGATAGCGAAACCAGGTTACTAGAATAAACTATATAAGTGGTCTAACTAAAAAGGTGTTTTATTTATTTAAAAGCAATTCCACCAAGAAATGTCAGTAGATAATCTCAACAAATTAAAGATATTATCTAAATATCTACATTTTATTTCTGAGCACAACAGCATTATCAATTTATATTAATTTATCATTACCCTTATATATTTATTTCCAAATGAAAAATAATAAAATGTGCATTTGATATTTTATCATATTACGGAGACGCTTACAAAAAATATTACTATTATCAGTATTTCGCTTCCTAAGGTCATTCGTTTCATTGACGAATTTGCTATTTCATTATTTTTGTGGATTAATAATAATAAAATAAAAGGTATAAGGAATAAAAAATCCGAAGTATTCAATTTAAAAAATATTAAAAAAATATTCGCCCAACGTGGGGCTCGAACCCACGACCCTGAGATTAAGAGTCTCATGCTCTACCGACTGAGCTAGCCGGGCAGTTGCGTTGGGCGCCGAAATTTGTCGCACCTAAATTAAGACAGCTTAAAGCTCTGCAAAAGAAAATGTTAGGAAATATTTCGAGAGTTTCGTCTTCGAAAATTATGATTTGGTCGTGATCGTGTTGCTTTATAATATATTCCGAAATATTTCCCTTTGTTATTTGAGTATTTTCTTAGAGAATATGTGTTCGAGGTTCGGCATTATTGTATGAGTATGTAAGTTTATTGGATCATTGCCAAAAGTATTGCTAACTTCACGCATATAATACCTTTATGTAAACATAATAAAATCTAACTATATCGTGTCATACATTCTGAATTTAGGAAATGCTATAACAGTATAATAATATTTGTAAACAGATATTATCTCCTTTACACTCTGTTTATGATACATAAAAAATAAGACCTTAAGATGTACCTAAGTATCCACTTTTTATTATTGTATTTGATACAGAGTCGTTATCGTATTAAAATATCTCAATGGCGCTTAAAATGTTGAACTTGGAAGCCAATACGCCAACGTTGGTAGATTGCGACCAAGAAACATCCGCGCGGTTGGAAGAGATGGCTATAGAAGTGATCAAGCAATGAACATGAACAGGAATTACCAATAAGTGATGGTAATATATCACATTTATGACGTCTGTAATTACAATCTATTCATTTGATAATAATTAACCGTTTGGCGTTATATACGCCTCATAAATGCTTTATATTTAGCAGAGATGGGTGATCTTAGACCTGAGTCAATGAGTTACCAGCATTAAGATATGAAATTTGTAATTAATATTCTCTGGTCTCTCGTTTACAAAACACACATTAAAATGACTTATTTTATGCGCAATTTTTCATGGCGTCAATAAAACAATGTTATCTCTAAAAAATGGCAAATCTGTGAATCGTTCGAGTTTTATTAAAATAATTCGTAATCCCGCCAAAACGAAGGAAAATCCCTTGTTTGGGTGGGCGGGGGGAGCGAGACGGCAACACCTCGGAAGATGGGCCAGCAGTACGGTGGGTGGGGGAACCGGCTTGTGGGGGAGGGAGATGTAAGATCACTTAATATTTTACGCTTTCATTCCCGTCAAACAATCTTACTGTACACTTATTCGTCTTCCTGCCAGACGGTTTGTCAAATGGATTTACTAAAATTAAGCAAAAATAAAAGCAATTTTACGCGTCGTAATAATATTATAGGAACCGGGTTGTGGTCTATTGGTAGATTCGGGGACTCCGGACTAGAATCTCTAAGTTCAAATCCCACTTCGGCACAACTTGTTTTATCCGACTATTTTAAAGCAGCCCGAAATTGAAATATTTGATTATATCATAGAAACTAAAATATATCATCTTATAAGATTAAAATACTTTTAAACCTGTTTCAATTTAACCCATAACTTTTTCACTTTTGTTTTTACTGAATTAATTTAGTGTCAATATATCGACGCGACGGTTGAAAGGAATATGATACCAAGTGACATAGTGAAAATGTTACCAAGTAGTGACATAATAAAAATAACGTAACTTGGCATTTTGCATATATTTTGTATCTTGGTAACTTTTTACATTCCACCGTCGCGTCGCGGTCTATTTTAATTCAGTATCGACAAACCGTTTTTGTCGTAGTTGATACGCTTAGGTTGTACATTTTAACAAGATTTTTAAAATTGTAAAAAGAGTTCTAGTTAAATCTTTAAAATGATGATCCACGGCGAAAATTTTTTTAATGGATATCATGACATGGACTCAATAATTTTATAAAACCGATTAACCAAAGGAAATTTATTTTTTTTGTATTCTGCTACTACATCACAGAAATAATAACTAATAATTATGATGTGTTTTTGCTGATATTTACATAAATTTTGTTGAAGTTAAAAAAAACTTTGCTTTTTAAAAATATTATGCGATTTTGTAACTCGCTTTGATAATCTGGCCCCTGGTGAATCTTTCACCAAGCCAAAGTGTTGAAGCATTTTCCCCTTTTCCATTCAAGGCCAACTGTCATTACTATCAGACTGAGCTTCGGCAATAAAAATTACAGGTAATATGACATCCCCGTGCACAAAGGTCAATTACAACGCTTGTAATAATTCTCATAATCGAAAAGCTCTTGCGCATTTTTGACAAGGTGCCGCTGTTTGATTTTCCAATTTTGGTTACATTACGGACGATTAAATAACTTCATTTCTGTGGCACTTTGTAAAAGGAGTTGATTGTCTGTATGAAACAGTGGGGAAAATGATACGTTTTTCCTGGAAATTTACGTAGTGGTTACATTTTGATGGTTGAACGGTTCGGAATTAGGTTTCCTGAACTGACTCAAATTTTCATTTACTTCGTACTAATTTGACGCAGTTATTTCATACTGAGTTGTTTTTGAGGTGAAAAAAATAAACATGAAACCTGAAATCGATTGTTCCAACGTGTCTTGTATTAATTTGACTAAGATGTTTTAAAATATTTTATTTTTAAATATATGGATATGATTGGGTTATTAATTTGAGCTTTAATTATGTCTGAGTAAAATAAACGTCCATTTCATCATTTAACCAATACTCTTAATGATTAAATGGTTAATTAGTACCTAATAGTGTATACCAAAAGCAGTGTTTGCAGTGTCTGCTGCAGGAGATTTCAATTATTAAGAAAAGATATTAGTAAAAGGATTCCACAAACTGTCTCACAGCTATGAGATCGGCTGCCATCTCCCGTGCGTTTTCCCAAGTTGGGTCCTTACTCTTGTACAAGAAGAACAAATTCTCGTATGTAGTAATTACAATTATTCTTATAATTGTCAATTTTTTCGCAATACGATTTTTAAGAGTCATTTTATTTGAACTCGTTCGACGTAACGACGCCAAAATAAAGAAGTTTGAGGTGTTCCGGTGCCAAAACCCCAAATTCTGAGAGGAAGAGAGGGGGAAATGAGAACAGAAGGAAGAAGAACCCAAAAGAGAGTAGGTAAGAATTTATCATGTTTATTACGTCGAATCATCTTCTCTCTCTTCTTTCCCATTGCTCTTTCTCATCCGGTACTCGGAGATAGGGGGGAAGGGTGGAGAAACTGAGACAGAATGAGAGGAAGATAAGAGAAAGGTGGGGGCAATGGGGCGAGAGACGGGGGAAACGGGGGCAAATGGGGGGAAGACGCAGAGAAGACGGGGAAAGCGGGGAGCAGCCGGGGGAATTTCCAAGAGAGGAAAAGCGGAAAATCCCAAAGACATCTGATGGAAAATGTTCGAAATCTGGGCTGAAGGGATGGGAGGGAGATGGTTTTTATATCTGAATCGCTTGAGATATACCTACAATACCTACGGGAAGAAGACAATGTAAATACAAACAAAGAACTTTTATTGGATCGACATTTTGATGCGAAATAGCTGTCACCGTTATTATGACGTTAATTGATTGTCAATATAAAGGTGATTTTAGCAAAGTTTATGTCAATTCAAATTAACTTAGTGGGTAGCTGTAATAAGAACAGTACAGCTTTTTATTTATAGCTTTTTGAGTATTTTCTCACGAGACTTAATTTCTGTTAAATAATAATTATTATTAGGTACATTTTGTTGAAAAATTAAAAAAATTAGTAACCCTCAGATCCAATCTGCATTCCGTTAAAAGCTTACTTCAAACGCATTAGCTTTATCGAAAAAAATATTTATTTTTTTTTACTATCCCGAGAAACAGTTACACCAGTGCATTGTATTTCGGGAGGAAGGTGATCAGTTTTGAAAATGCATATAAAAAATATGAATTTACGTATTTTTATAATAACACAATTTAATTCAGTGATACCTACACTTAATAACGGATACTATTAAACCTACTGTACTGTTTGGGAAGTAGAAACTTTCGAATTACCTCACTAAGGTTTAGTTTGAAATTCTGTTTCCCGCCAAACCAACCCCTACTCTCCAGCCCTACCCCCGCCCCCAACTCCTAAAGTCCACTCTGAGCCAAACCAAAAGGGTGAGCTAAGTTATCCTAAGTAATTAAAGTTATTTCTGTAGGGAGACATATTATTCACATACTAGAATAGGGGTAGTGAAAGGTACTAATTAGAAAATTTAACAAGAAATAACAAAAAATGATCATAAATTATATCATCGTAACGGAGTCGAGAAGTTTGAAAGGGAATATGGAATCCAATATCCAATGACCCTTAGGTATCTATATTCCCTTCAAAACTTCTTGACTGTTGAGATGTCAATTAAAATTATAATAAAAAATGGTCCGATTTGCAACCAGAATACGCAATACTTTTAGTATTAAGTGAATTGCCGCCTACCGCCAGTTTTGATAATACCTCCCATCCCCCGCCCCCACAAATAGATTTAGTCGCTATAATTAGCAGTCGCGGGTCCCTGAATCACCCCCGCCCCAGTGTTTGCCCAAACTCTGCCAGTGTAAGTGGAAACGTCAATTTGCCGCCCAGCCGCCCCCGGTGGCGCGGTGAGGGCGGGGGCGGGTGCGGGGGCGGGGGCGGGGGTCTGGGCGGCAATCCGGGCGGCAGGCAGACGCTACGAAAAATTGCGCCCAATCTAAATATAATAAAGTGACCGGATTTTTTATTTTTTATTTTTAGCACATTGCAGTTCTTATGACATATTGTTAATTCCAACGCATTCGTCACTGGAGGACCCCGTGCCGTGCCAAGGAAAGCATTTTACAGGTTAATGTTTTGTTTTTTTTTTTTGCTCGACATTATGTACAAAAAATATAACAAGTTAAACAATATTACAATTGACATCTCAACAGAAACGAGAAGTTTGGAAGAGTAATATGGATATCTAGGCGTTTACAGGGCTAAGGACCTGTCATTGCATTGTATTACAACATTCCCCATTTCACCTAGTATTTGATATCCATATCTGCCAATATACAGTAAAATGGCGCGACGCTTCACATGTGAACACTCTCTGTCATCCATTGAGAAAATTGCTAAGCAGAAACCTTTATGATTGCAAGTGAGATTCTTACCGAATTATATCACCTACTAGGAAACGCCTGAAGATGAATCTTCAATTTGTTATGCTTATAACTTTTACCAGCTAATTTTTATAAACAACATTTTGAGTGTGTCCAAATACTTGTAGACAAAAACTGGATTTCACCCCAATTACAATTTGACATCTCAGCAGAGACGAGATTTTGTTGTTGCAGTTTTTGTCTACAAGTATTTGGACGCACTCAAAATGTTGTTTATAAACAATATTAATTTACACACGAACTTAATCAATGTCACTCACTAATACTATTACAAAAATGGTACGTAGATAATAAGGTTCAAATATATTATGACAATTATTGTTGCAATTGGTGGCCAAGTGTTAGTGTCTTAATCTCTGATTGTAAACATCCCCAGTTCGAATCCCTACTAGATTTCTATCTTCAAGCACAAGCCTGCTTCTAGCGTTTTCAATCAATGGGTCGTAACCACGGGAAGAAGAAAATATTGACAAATTAATACAATCGTTAAAATTTTCCTGCTGCTATAAAAAAATTATGACGACTTCATAATTGGGAACATTTTTAGAAACGTTTTTTTCACCACAACCCAACAAACCAGGAAGCTCAGTGACAGAAGAAAACAATATCACAAGCATCCAAGCTTGAAAAAAAAACTTTTGGTTTTTAATTTTATTTTTTATTTTTATTTGTTTATTTGGGAACTCAACAGCAATACATTAATTTAAAAAAATACAATGACAAGTATACATTACTAAAGCCAATAATAGAGTTCCAACAGAATAACTAAACAAAATAAGTAGAAGAAAAATAACAACACATAAACTATAAAAAAAAACACAAAAAAGTGACAAGGGGATAAGGGTGTGTGTGTAAGTGTGATTGTAAGGTTCCCGTGTTTCACCAGGAATCGAATCCAAAACCTCCATATCGTAAATCCAGTGTCATAGCCCCTACGCTACGGGGTTGCAATATTGATTTGGAATGTTTTACATTTATCTATAAAGCAGTGTGATGAAAATATCAAATGTTAAGCCTTCATTTTGTCATGTAATGGCTTTTCAATGATTTGATTAAAAACTAAATTAAAATTTTTCAATTCCAAACGGTAGGCTATCAATACAGGATTAATTAATCGGGAAATTAATTAATACGGGAAATTAATCGAAATTTATAAAATATGTGTATGTATTGAAAAATATTAGGGCAGTTGATGTAAAAAAATATACCTACAAGTTAATTAAAAATATATAGGTACATCGTAAATTTATATAAAATAACTAACTCTATACAAGCACAATACATAGGTAATTTTAAAAAAATAAAAATTTTAAATATTTGAAAATGAATATTTAATTTGGAAATGCAATCTTCTTGTCCAATCTCCACGTTCGCTTATGTGTAAAGCATGTGGACATCATTAGATCCCTCCAGGAGACTCTCGCCTCCTCCCTCGCCTGTTCCGCATCCATCAGCACCACCGAGTGCATCCGGAAAATTGTCATCGGCAGTCTAACGGGATGGCAGGATCCCGTGGGCGTTGAAAAGGGCAACTCGGGGTGGGGCTCTCCTGAGGCGTCCGGAGTACATGTTTTACAGTTATTAGAGGTTGCTGCGTCCGTTCCCCGGACGGAATGGAAAGGAAGGTAAAAAAGGAGGGAATGAAATTATTGTACATAAGTTGGGTACTGATATTCTTCGATTTTAATTTGAAGATTAAGTTAGAAATGTGATTGTCGTAATAATAGCATGTGTACTGAGTACCCTGGATAATAAGGACGCGACCTTTCTAAATTAGAAAGAAATTAAAAGACAAATCAAAATAATACAAAAAGGAACCAAAAAATCTCCTATCATCGCTCGACCTTCTCCCCTGGGATGGTAATAAAATTATTAGGTCCGTATAAAACCAAACTATGAAGAAAGACATTACTTTTCGCCGCCCCCTGTATAATACGTACTACAGGGTGTTCTTCCCCAGTCCGTTGGGACCGACACAAAGCTTATTTTCTTGCCAATGAGAACAGAGACACACCCAACACTTTTGGTTTACCCTATCTCTTTCCAGAGTAACGGGTGGTTAGAAGAAACTGCAGTTATTTAGAATGTTTTTTTTAAATATATTTTTTTTTATCAGTTATTTGCATTCAAATACACAGCAGCAAGCTGGAGTGCAATAAGAGTACAGTATAATAAAGTCTTTAGAATACTGAACCGCTTACCAAGGTTCTGCAATGCTTCCGGTATGTTTGCTGTCTCAGGAATAAACTCCTTTGAAGCCACGGTGCACTTTAAAGTGGCCAACTTCAGGTCAACCATTTTATTGCACTTCAAGCACAAGCCGCTTAGGCTTTATTGGAAATAGTATTCACAAATTGAAATATGTGCAGATATCGTAATATTGCATAGATTTCTTTTTGACTTGAAAAGAACAATAAAAAAAAAAATTAGAGATTCGTTGGCGCTTTACGTCCGATCTACGGGGGGTGGGCCTGACTTGAGAGGAGGAGAGTTTGTAAAATCCATGTGCTCTACAATAAGGAGCGGATATGAAATGATGAAAATAATGATCACTAGGAGAACTTTTTTTTTATTTCAAAATATTCATGCATTAAGTAAACTAATGCTGTGTTCCATACACAATTAGGTAGATGGCAACAAAAGCACCACAAATTTCACAAAAAAACGTGGTAAAAAATATTAAAATGTTTGAAAAACAAGTGTACAGTAATTTTTTGATCACCCAGTACGCGCAAAAGAGACAGCAATACAAACACAAGCTTCCTACAGTAGTCTGCAGTCTCGCGCGCCGTGAACACACACTGACGCGATACTGTTGATAAATAAATCACATTTACAGCCTCCATTTTCCGACCTTATGTCCTATTCCATAAGGACCTCTTTTCCAGGCCACCCGCTATATTGAGAGAGTACTTGATGGAAAAGCAGCAAAAGTTACATCGGAAGGTAGCGGCGACCACGCCGCAAAAGAGGCACAGCTAACAAACAATTATAATTTTCACGTTAAAAAAATGATTTTGTATTTTTTACTCGGTGACTTTAATTTATTTGTAAAGCTCTATTCATTGAGTACTTTATGGAAATACGACAATACGTAACGTTAAGCAAAAAGCAAAACCGCAAAAAGGCAAAACCATCTAACCTGAATCAATATCACTTTTGATATAATAACCCTATTGTTTTACTCGGTAGCTTAATTTTGTTTGTAAAGCTTTCAGGAAATTTGAGTTTCAGTTACATACCTGAAAGTTCGGCATTAATCGGGTAGCTATAGGCCCCGTTGCAAAAAAGTCAAAACTGAATATTACGAGTAAAAACCCGTTTAAATGCATGATAATGTTTTGCTACTTGGTGATTAAAATTTAACTGAAACGATTTAAGTACATTTGCGATTCAGTTACCTGAAAGTTGGGCATTGTACTCTGAAGAAATTTAGCACAGCTTAAAAATGGATTAAGAGAAACGTATCCATGAATTAATATTTTTTTTATTTATAAGTACTGGTGTTAATATTGATTGAGAGATTTTACATTTTATATAATACTACTACTTTCTTATATTCACACATAATGGTGCAAAGGGCACTGCATTACTACACCATGAATGGTGAATCTTGATAATTTGATATATGAGGGATGATGAATTTTCTAGCACTTCAGAACCAGTCCAACGTATAAATTTTACTAAAACGTCCCCTCAATCGCACCCAATGGTGCGTAGGGCACTGCATTGATTGCACACCAAGTGCGGTGAATCTTGATTCACTTTGTTACATGAAGGCAAGGTGATCGGTCTTACGCTTCAGCGCCCACCCAAGATATCACATATGAAATATTTTTAAGTGAAAATCACATTTAATAAAAATGCAATATAAATGAAATATTTATTTACAATGTCCGCCCCCCCCCCACCCCCCCCCCTGTGCACACCCACAAAGAACTCTTATGCACCATGTGACTGTGGTTTATATTAATATTTCGTGTGTGATACCTTGGACTGGGGAGTGGAATTAAGACTTTTCATCTTTACCTTCATCTAATAAAAAATTAACTCCAAGATGCAGTGCCCTATGCGGAATAGGTAAAAGTGGTATTAGTAATTGTTTTCAAGTTTACTTTAACTGTTCGTATTCATAGTAACACGGTTTTTAAGTTTAAGCTCGGTTTTGTAAACAAACGTTTCTATTATGAATATGATGTTTTGGGTTTAATTTGTATCGAGTTACGAATCAGAGGGTTAACTTATTTAATTAGGACCCAAGCCAGCTTGGTTTTTAACCTGTTGACCATGCCGGAGTAGGATTTTGATATTGGGTACGTAAATTATTTTTGAAATTAGTTTTGCTACCCGGACTTACTCTAATTTCATATTTTTATATTATTAGCTTAATTAAAATGTGACGTTGAATTTACGTGTAAACAAGGATTATGGGTAGCCAGTAATCCTAATGTCCGACTGCGACACGGTACAAACTCCTCAGAGTTAATCACACATCAGACCATACTTATACACCAGCCCAGAAGATACTGCAAACCCATTTGCTTTGTTTTTTGGGATTATCTGTGTTATGTTTTTTGTCTTCTCCGACGCTTCGGCCACCGTTGCAGACGCCATCTTCAGGGTAAATTATGTATGATGTAAAATGTGTTGCGTTTATCTACTTGGAATTTGTACCTTGTCACAGTCGGCAGTATGTGTTTGCGTGTAAATTACTGGAAACCATGTGTGTTTGAGTTTAAAGTCCGTCATCTCTGTTTTATGTTGTTTGGATGTTTGTGTATTTCGATCGCCTCTTTAATTAGGCGCGTGTTGTAGTTTTTTGGTTTGTGTAATATTTTGGGTTCAAAAGCGAAAAAAGGTACAATTCTCAATGAAATTTTGCATGCTCTTTTATGTTCGTTGAAACGTCGAAGAACACAAAAAACATAACGCAGATAATCCCAAAAAACAAAGCAAAAAGAATCAACAACGACCGTGAAACGGACGCACATATTTAATGCAATGTATTTCGTGGATAGGTGGATAAATCTCTCTTGGGTGGCTTTTGGAAAGCTAAATTCCACATTCCGAAGCTCAATTCCCAACTCACTCAAGACTCGTGTTGTCAACAATGCAGTTTCTGCCCGTCCTTACTTATAGCGCGGAAAACAAATGACTCTGGGACCAAGCAATCCTCCCATAAGTTGCAAGTTTTTGTTGCACAGAGGAGCAATGGAGAGGATTATGCTTGGAATAACATTAAGAACCGAAAAAGGAACCGATTGGATCCGACGCCAGACAAAGGTCTGCGACGTGGTTGCAGCGAATTGCTTGCTGAAGTGGAAATGGGGCGGTCACATAGCCAGAATGACGGACGACAGATGGACGAAACGCGTTCTGGGTGTGGAGACGGGAGAGGAACCAAGGGCCTCAAGGACGTCCACCGATGAGATGGGTGGACGACATCAGGAAGTCTGCTGGAAAGACAGTGGATGGGGACGGCGCCGGATCGGGAGGAGTGGAGACGGCAGGGGGAGGCCTATGTCCAGCAGTGGACCTCAACGGGCTGAGATGATGATGATGATTTCGTATCCGTAACATCGGCAACACGACCGGCCGCTAATTTCTGTGCATCCTCCCTAGTTAGGTCCACATCCCGCAGCTCTGACGCAAACTGTTTTATAATTTATTACAATATCTTAGTTTGACGTGATTTAATTCAATCGTCCTGGCTTTATTGACTGCCGGGAAACGTGTGAATGAATTCATTACTGGTCAAAGGTTAAGTACTTTGTTCTGGAAATCTTCCCTGTTAAGTTGGTTCTCCCAAGTATTACAGAATCCGACAAACTTCTCCCGGTGCTCGGGCAATTTAATACCGTCCACAACTGCTCTCAATCTTGGGTGCGCGATTTCATTTTGGGGCACACAATACCTACATACATTGCACCGAGTCATCGAAAAAATATATTTATAATAATTTAGAAATTCTTCTTTAAAAAAACAGTAATTAAATATAATTTTACCTAGCAATGGGATTTTTATTAAGCTATTAATTCATTCCCTTATCCGTACTTATGGTGCATGGGGCACTGAGGGATCGATCCAACACTCTCCACCCGCGCGACTGTAATAGAGTCCTGGGGGACTCTCCTGTCAGTCACGCTATTTTAAGCAGGACTTAAAATTTTTTGCTGTTGCAAAATGCATGGCCAAAGTTTCCAAGTGAAGTTAAGTCAAGAGGGCGACAGCATCGATCAAGTCAAAAGAAAATCATGATGCCGCCAACCTTACGATCCCTCAGTGTCTCCATATCGAAAATTCTCTTTTTTAATAATTTCTCTTTATTAACGTACATAAATATATAAATAAATATTTTGGTGGGTGAGCAAAATGGTGATTAAAGACTTGAAATCCTGATTTGCATCTATTCTTTCAATGTTTACAAACTAAACTCTAGCTTATCTTGAAGAAAATTATGTGCTCAAATGGCTGGTTTTCGAAATTATTATTTTCAATAAAAAATATGCCTAAAATAGAAAAATGCGCGCTTGCGCAATATCTGTTTAAACTTTGTTCGTATAAGCGCCCTTTATGGTATAAAGGCTAAGACGCTGGACTTACAACTTGCAAAACAGACACTGTAGGTTATGACTTATAACGCTTTGTAACGAAGAAATTCTAGGCCGGGGAGTATTGTGAATAAATAATTATAAATATTATGGGGTAGCAGGAAAGATTTTATTACATAAAAACAGAAAGGAATTAATCGATATTATTTTAGGGTAGGATTATCAAATGTTTTTTTAAATTTAATATATGTAAAACCCTTATAATTTCTATCAATTCTTTCTAAAATACATGTTATTTAAAAATATATATTAATCTGTTATGTATTCTGCTGTAAAATAAATTACTGTGTATTTTTTAGAAACTCTTCTTCAATATCCCTCAAATATAATAAAAGACAAAGTAGATTGGAATTTCGTTTTTAAAACATGAAGTGTGCTGAGAAAAAAAAACATGTCATATTTATTTATACACGTACAATACATTTTGTTAGTGGTTAATTGATATTTTGAATGCATTCCTCACTGGGGAACCTCGTGAAATTAATTTTGCAATAATTCGCTAAACTTCGACCCAAATTTTTAAGGGAGAGAATAAAGAACGCACAAAAAATTCCATAAGCTTGTGCAATTTTTATTTTTATTTTCTCCAACTCCCATACCATTACCATTACGACTCACGTGTTTTGGTCCAGTAAAAAATATATTTAATTTTATTTATTGGAACCGGTAAATGAAACTGATCTGAATCTTTTTTGTTTTTCAATAGTATTTAACCTTTTTTCTTGCGTGCGCTATGATGTGTCAAAGGTACAAACGTGCCCTTAATGTAAAAACAACAGAAAACGTCACTATCTTTTCGGGAAGTTCAAAATAAGGGTGCCAACCTTAGAGGAATAACTAGTATAATAGTGCCAACCATTTTTTTGGACAAAATCGAGAAAAATTTTGACGGGAATTTTCGTAATAATTTCTTTCAAGTATTGTCCCTGAAAACATACTTCTGCTGCTACTTTTCCCTTATCCGCACCCAATGGTGCATAGGGCACTGCATTGGTACACCAAATGCAGAGAATCTTGATAATTTGTTACATTTCATGACGGCAAGGTGATCAGTCCTACGCTTCAGCGCCAGTTCAAGGTATCACAGATGAAATATTAATATGAACATCATTTTATGTAAAACGCTTCAAGAATAGCGTGAATTATTCTACTAAAACTACATTTTAACATAATATATAAAATTTTAAATGTATGTATAAGTTTATTTTTATTAGGCACTAAAAGTATCAAATACATTATTGAAAACTTGTCAAAATTGATGCATCAAAAATATCTTAGGATATACAGGGTGTAACAAAACATGATGTACAAGCGGGAAACCAGTGAATCTACATAATATTTGGAGCCGATTTAGTAGATTTTTGTTTTTATTTGATCCCTTAGTTTTCGAGGAAAATTGATTACGAAGTAGATTTTTTTTTTCGATTTTTTTTTGTAAATTTTTATTAAATATCATGTATTTAGACAAATTAATACTATCCATAAGGAAAACTAAATTAAAAATCGCATTTTAATAAGAATTTGAGCAATTTTACTTAATCTGCCATTAAGGTACTTACGAAAACTTTGGTGAGACTTTTTTTTTTTCAAACTCAGATTAAAAAGTCATATTACACAATCGTCTCCAAATACGATGTAGATTCACCAGTTTTCGGGTTGTACTACGAGTTCTGTTACACCCTGTAAAAAGAGGAAAGAAATTTTACTTCGTTTTCACGAATTTTATTTTCGTAAACTCTGAACTTTGATTTCACATATTATCCTAATATAACTAGCTCACTAACTAAACAGCACGCCATATCCCAGAATGGAAAGAACGCCAAACCATTCTGTCCTGGTACGCTTCCTCCACATTCGTAAATCTTCCCTTTTCACTTTTCAGGAATCCTTTTGCCAGGAACATACTTTAATTCCGGGACAATCCTGGACATGTGGCAACCCTGTCATCAGTATGTATGCGAGGAAATGGCTCCTCACCCTAACTAGTCCAAGGTCCCACGGAGTTGTTGTTCTGCGGTTATTTTAGAATATTTGTAAACTTCGCGCACTCGTGTCACTGGAAACTTGCTTAGTGGTCTATTTAATTAATTTTACTACAGACTAGTGATGCGAAAGGATTAACGAAATTATACATCATTCACTTAAAAACATAACCTGGTATTTATTATTTTTTATGTTAAAATGGGCATGTAAGAAGTCGGAATAATCGACGTGCGTGCAACAGAGGAGATGTATGAATATGTGAGGAGGAAGCAAGAGAAGTGTGCCAGGACAGAGTGGTGTGTGGCGTTCTATCCTCTCTGCCCTACCCCTTCGGGGAAAAGGCGTGATGGTTAGTTAGTAAAAATAATTGAACGTTATTGCAAATTGAACGATTATTTAGGTATAATTCAACAGTATGTACATATCAAAAAATATTTCTACTTAGTAGTAGTCTACTATTAAATTTTCCTTATATTAATGGTGCATAGGGCACCAATTACAGTGTATTTTAATCACTTATTACATGGAGGAAAGACGATCAGTCTCACACTAAAGAATTGCATTTTTAACAACATTTTATCAGACAAACATCTTATTTTAATTTTTTTACCACCTCAACAGGACAGGAGGCACAAACACCCAGGCTTGAAAAAAATCTCTTTTGTTTTCTGTCTTCTCACCGGGAATCGAACCCGGAACCTCCGTATCGTGAGTCCAGCGTCTTAGCCATTACGCTACGGAGACCGCTTCTTAACGGTTTTGCTTTGTGTTTTAAATAATTACAAGAACTCTGAACTGATTATGACAATATTGAGGCAAATAAATAATAGACAGGTCATCAGCCATATAAAAGCCAAAATAATTATAGATACTTCCAAACTTCTTCTCTGTTTAGATCACAAATTTAATTAAATATTTCACCACCAAAAAACTTACCTTTCAATAAATATAAAAAAAGTATTATTATGATTATCAATAGATAATAGCTGGTCCTAAAATATTCGATTATTTGTATCAATCTTTTATGAGCATCTCTATTCAAAACTGATTAGAATCTTTGTTTACGGCAAACAATATCCTACGGTTATATAAGTAGATAATAATAATATTTATGATCGGGGTAAAATTTAGAAACGTGATAAAGATTTTACGGAGTTCTATATTGTATGGATATTTGTTTTTGAAGAACATACTATTTACTTTTTCAATTTATGGTAAAAATGTATTTTTAAATGCATGTGGACCGTGCAAATGTCACCAGATTCGGCCCTGGAATCTTGCAGTTATCCTCAATCCATTCCCGTTCCCTATGTGAGGCATATGAATTTAATTCAACACCAAATGCAACAATTTATTTACTATGATTACAGTACTTGACAAATATTTATTGATTTTCTTATTTATTATTGTTATTATTATTATTTTTATTTATTATTTATTATATAAAAGAAACATTTGGGTTCTTATGAAATACTCAAATATTTCAGTTTTCATGTGCGATACCTTGGACTGGCACTGAAGCGTAAGACTGATCATCTTGCCTTCATGTAAGCATTTGATCACTGTACTGTACTTGGTGTACCAATGATAAATATAAAGTATGCCCTAAGTTATATAATCACACATAATTCTCAATTCAGACACAGATTTTGTATTTATTTTTTATTTAAAATACAATGAAGTTGCATGTCCGCCTCGTAGCATAGTGGTAGTGCATTTGATTTAGATTTTCATATTAATATTTCATGTGTGATACCTTGGACTGGTACTGAAACGTAAGACTGATCATCTTGCCTTCATGTAATAAAATGATCAAGATACACTGGGCTTGGTATACCAATGCAGTGCCCTATGCACCATTGGGTGCGGATAAGAGAAAGTAGTAGTAGTAGTAGAAGTTGCATTAACGATTTTTTTTCCGAAATCTGCGACATTTTGTTTGCATGTAAAAATGTCTACAGACGTTGGAACAGTAAAAATATTTTTTTTTAATTTTAAATATTAACGTCACATATTACTTAGTCAGGATAAACACTTTGTCCTTGAGTATTTAAATAATACGGTATTCATTTCCTAGTAAATATCGCTGTAATTGAAATAGAAACCGTAGTTATGTGTTACAACATTCCTATAATTATTCCGTTTCCCTAATAATCTGCGGGAACTAGTATAAGGAGTAAAGACACGCTATGTAGGTGCCTAAATACTCAGCCTGTGGTCCGCAACTTTTGACTCGCGACTTCAAAAATCGAAAAGATTTTATAAAATGTATGTTATAAGCGCTTACTGTATATTTGCGAACTTTAATAACTTACGTAAAAACACTTAGTTTGAAAGACTTGTTGATTTTTCACTTTGTTTAAAAGAACTCCTGATAAATAAATAAATAAATGTTCTCAATAATAAGAAAATAACGGAAATAGAAGAGGAATATTTAGGCTAAAAAATACTATACTTTAACAGTTTACATGTGACCGAATTTCATCCCCCGTCACATAATGAGGCCGCAAAATGGGTGTTAATTTTTCTTACAAAAACTAAGATAATAATATAAGAATTGGATGATAACTTCCCTGTAATTTGATGTTCCTTCTCTAATGACTAATTGTTTTTATTTTTTGGCCACCTTAAGTAAGACATCCTGAAAAATGAAACTATGACAAAAATGAGGGACTCCCACAATTTTTTTCAGTAAAATCATTTTTTTTTAATCTACTTATTTTCATAGATATATTCATTTATTGTTAATAAATCCCGGCATTCTAATGCTGGTCCAGTCATTTCAAGGATAGATTAGTAATTATATTTAAATAAAATTCAGTTCGCGGTCCTATTTAGGATCGCGGTTGCAAGGTTGCTGTCTACTGCTGTAGAACACAATATAATGAAATGTACAGGGGGTACCTAATTCGGTGAGTACGGTGGCAGTTAGTGCCATATACAGAGTGTCACAAAACTTTCACTAACTTCCAACCTGTTATAATTTTCAGGTATTTTTGGGGCCTACTATTGATCGAAGCTGAGCTTGTACCCACCAATCTATGCTGCGTTATTTGGAATTAATAATTTGACCTTAGCGAAAATATTTTTAGTTACCCTTGTTAATTATTTCTGCCTTTTTAACCCCTTTGTAGTTTGAGGCACCTTTTCGTGAATTCACCATAAAACCTCACGCAAAATGATAATATTCTGTTCAAAATTATCATACGTAAGTAATACCAGTTAAAGTAATGTTTTTGAAGTTTAAATAACTGCCATTTTCGTGATACAATTTACTAGTTTACAAAAGTACCTCGATTAATGTTACCTATTATATAAGCCAATATACACTTCGGAGCGTAAGACTGATCATCTTGCCTTCGTGTAACATCAATGCAGTGCCCTATGCATTATTTTGTGCGGATAAGGGTGAGTAGTAGTGGTAGTAGTATACACAATGTTTTTTTTTTTTTTAATATGAAGCCCGCGTACTTAAACATCGTAGCCTAACGCGCTAACTACTACACCACTAGGCGGACGGAAAATATGTTTGTTAATAAGGTAATTATTTACCAAAATTCTTAATAACGTTTTCCAGTTATAAAATTGTTAATAGGTTTTTTTGTACCTTACGACCAAAGATTTTTTAAAAAACCTCTCACAGAATTATATAGAGAGAGATACGGCCTAAGTATAGTATATGGTATATATATAGAAAAAAAAATCCCTTGATGTTGTAATTTTTCAATCATTTTTTTTAAATAAAAAATAAAAATTCGGAAGAACACAATTATCGTTATTTTCACTAAGCAGGAGTTTAATTGAAAATTACAATTTTTTTCCAAAATTATCATTTTTTTTGTTTTTTTCTTCTTGTGTGCTGCTGCTGTCTCCTTGCTACTCGGACGCATCGGCCAAAGAGAGATAGATGCGTTACAAACCGAACGCTTAGGCCGATCATGCCTCTCTATCGCTTGTTCCGCGCTCTCGCTTGCACACTCGGCTCAGGCGGAACGTGAATACGAATCATGCTTTTTCGTGTGTGCAGCCGGCATTCATCGTTTTATTAGACGTTATCACGTCAAAAAAACATTAACTGTCATGTCAGCCAAACGTCGCGTCGGCCATACAGTTTTCAGACTGCACAGGAAACTGTACAGCAAAGCTAGCTTAAAATGAATAATGGAATTTTACACCTCTTTTTACTGATGGCATTTGTTTTCTTTGCTTTTAGACATAATTTAATTAACGGGCGTGCACCACGTTCGACATTTCACGCCATACATAATTATTTAGGGTTGTATACTGTATAGTACACTCCGAACACGCGTGACTACAATAATTGGATGTTTTTTTCCTGTTTTCAATTCGGAATTAACTTATCACTAGGCCGGAGACCAGGCGGGAAATTTGCATACAACCTTCCTACGACACATTTACTTCTGAAGCACGCACGGTTAAGTAAAGTTTGTCTTGGTAAATGTTATGGGCTATGGAGCTATCTCGAACTTGTCAAATTATACGGGGTTGATAGTTTTTCAACCCTGTCGGCTAAATGTCAAGGGTTTGTGGTTAATTATATCGCTGAAATTTTAACCCACGTATTTTATCGATATAATACAGCTGCGTTGTGTAAAATAACATAGTTACTGAAATATAACACTACAATTACTACTTTTCCTTATCTATCTCCAATGGTGCATAGGGCACTGTTTTGGTAGTACACCTGAAGAAAATCTTGTAAATTTATTACGTAAAGACAAGATTATCAGTTTTATTATATTTTTCAGAAATGAATATATCAGTAAGTATTTTTTTTTAATAGTTTAAGCTCGTTTCAGAATATTTAAAAAACACAAGTTTTTTATTCTCAAAGTCCTTTTATATCCTTAAAAGTACCTAAATACAATTTTTTATTTAAAAAAATATATATTACATTCATCGTAATATACATCTACTACTACTACTACTTTCCCTGCATTGGTACACCAAGTGCAGTGTCTCTTGATCATTTTATTGCATGAAGGTAGGATGATCAATCTTATACTTCAGTACCAGTCCAAGGTATCACACATGAAATATTAATGTGAAAATCACAAATAAATACATATTACATGTTGACCCCCTACGGGAATCGATCCCGCGACCTCATGCGTGGTAGCCAAATGCACTACCACTATGCTACGAGGTGGACAAACATACATATGTAAATATATATATATATATATACATCTACATCTACACCTGACAACCAGCTTTTTTTTAAATCACCTGTAGAGTTGCTAATTTAAATGTAATTTGACTCCTTAATATTCTACTAGGCAATCGGCACAACTCAAGGAAATATTTTCTTTTTATACATTCAATTTTTTTAGGGATGACTTCAATGATAAATTTCGAATATAAGTTACAATTTGCCCATCTCTCGACCTACCATGTGTAAAACAGAAGGGGCTGTTATTGATGGAAAACATGAGAACCTCCATACTATGCGCTATTCTTTACTGGTTCGAGTCTCGGGTAGCAAGGCTACTTAGTCGGGATGCAAACCGCTTCACTCCAGAAAGCAAATAGCGCCATTGACGCAATTTCCGTAACTATGTAATTACCAAAGCTGTCTTCCATTTAAATAACATGATAATTTTTTTCATTCTTTTTCATTTTGATTTGGTACTACATAAATAATACACGGTAATGATCAAAACCAATGGTAGTTATTTCTTAAACCATCACTGGATAGTAACATTTTTTATTTTGTTCTCTTTTGAACGCTGGCTCTGAATTGTAAGACTGATCATCTTGTCTTGACAAGACAACAAATGATTAAGATTCCTTGGTATACCAAAAAAAAGAAAAACGCTGTAAAGTCTTAATCCTGAAAGAAATCTGTATCTACTGTCATCCGGCGAACGCGTTTCGGTTGAAACGTTCGGCTCCCGAGAGCCTTAACCATGCTTGCCTATTTTACAAGGCAGCAGGTTTTCGGCGTCCAGGACGTCCGCTGTTGACGAAATATATGAGAAAACAAAATTTTCGTCAGAGCCATCATAATCATCATTGATGTTACGGCAAATGTAATTCCTATGTTTTAGGATATATAGTCCTATGTTTCGGAACTATATGTTATTCTTCGGATATAAATTATATAAATGTAATGTTGCCGTTGACCGTCATTTCAGGAATATGTCTTCACTTCTATATAGTCTCATCATTGATTACATTTTTTCAACTGACCGACCGTAAAACTTATAGACTTTATATAATAAAAAATAATACATTCATTAACAGTTCAAATTTTACGCTTAAATTGTACATAAATACAATTATATTTTACGCTTAAATTGTACGTAAATTTATACGATTATATTTTACCCACAAAATAAATCCATGCGGTACATTGAACGAATTGGCCGTAAAGCGACAACTCTAGACTGCAAGTGTACACTTTAGTTCTATACAAACGCATTATGAGAAAATAATAAAAAATTTAGTCTTATGGAAAATGCTCTCCCTTTGATGATTTAATACTCTCCCCACTCACTCTTTCCCTAACTAGCGGAGTATTAAAAAGCACAAATAATTACCTGAAAGTTAGAAGTTTCTGAAAGCTCAAACCGCAACATCTGTGACAACAACACAATACTGGGTACCCAAAAGCATTTTTACCTGGGCTTCCAAACTGTACATATTCTACCAAACCCGAAAAATACCATACATCATCATCAACTCAGCCCCGTGAGGTCCACTATGCTGGACATAGGCCTGGCCCCCTAGCGTCCTCCACTCCTCACGTATCCTAGCGCCTTCCCCATCCACTGTCCTTCCAGCAGACTTCCTGATGTCGTCCACCCATCTCATCGGAGGACGTTCTTGAGGCCGTCAGGTTCCTCGGTCTCCACTTAAATTTCCACTTCAACCAAGCAATTCGCTCCCCACACTCGCAGACCATTTGTCTGGCGTCGGATATTCCCCAATCGTCCGTATTTCGGGCCTCTATTAATGTTATTGCCATGCAAAAATCCTCTCCTGCTCTCTCAGGCAACATGCAACTTATTGGGAAATCGCTTGGTCCAAGTCATTGTTTCCGCGCCCATATTAAGTTAAGGACTGGCCAGAATGCAATTGGTTGAATACTCGACTTTGGAGTGAGTTAGAGAATGAATGGAAGTGGAGTTGGTAAAAAAACCATAGGCTATAAAAAGAGGCATAGTGGCGCGTAATAATCAACCCTGGAAAATAATTTCATAACGTACTACTTTCCTTGATCCGCTACCCAACGGTCATAAAGGTCACTGCATTGTCAATCAAGAGTTTACAAAAAAAATGAGTTTTGTGGCACTCAGGTAAAGAGTTGCAAGTCATCGAAATTCCAAAACGAAGATTCCAACTCATCTAAACGTCCTTAACAGAATCCAGCCTAACTCTCTAAATGTCTTAAAAAGCTTTAGTGCACAAGGAGATTAAAAATAAAATTATATTATACCGAAATGCCTTAAATGCTACAGGAAACTTTAAATGGCCTCTACCTGCGCAATAAATGAGATCGATAGTGACAAATACCTCATTACATTAATGTCACAGAATAGCTAGAAAACTTTTTTTATCTCTGTCTATAGGATCACTGCATATCGTGCAGAAAGAAAAATTAGGTAGGTTACGATTAAAAAAAAATGACAATCCATCTGCTAAATTATTTTCAAATATTGGTACGATGAACCAATAATTTTATTTGCAAAGTTTGATATTCGCTGCGGAAAAGATTTCAGCATCCAATAATTTAAAGTCAATTAGGATAATTTACACCAAAATCCTTCAGCCATCTGCTGCTCCTTACAATCATCTTTATTTAATTGTTCCTGACAAACTATGACCGCTTATTTACATAAATATATCGCTAAACCAGATGTTCAAATTGTTAATCGATTACTTACTATGGCAATTTTATATTATTGTTATATTCTCTATCCTTTCAAATCACTCTTTCAATTATTCCCTCCTCGAATTCTCTTTTCTTTATTCCTTCTAATCCCTTGAACTTTAGAGATGTGCATAAACATTTGATAGCGGTGCTAATGAGTTGACCGGTTATTGATCAATGTCCGAATAATCAGCGATTATGCGAAATTAATATGAGTAGTAAATATCGTACAAATAAAGAAAAATCTTGTATTGATTGATAAGGCATTTATTTTTGTAAAACTCCATGATATCTTATGTTAAAATCAAAAAACGATTTTTTTGGTTCTACGTGATTTTATTATCAAGTTAGTGAAAATTGTTTCGCCTTGTATGGGCATTATCAAACTGTTTGATAATGCCCTTACAAGGCGAAACAATTGTCACTAACTTGATAATAAAATCACGTAGAACCAAAAAAATCGTTTTTTGATTTTAACATAAGAGGGAAAATCTTTGTACCAGAACAAATTTATTTAACCAGTTTTGTAGTATTTTTTTGTTAGTAAAATAAGTATTCTAGATAAATAAATAAATAAACAAACAAATAAATAAATAAAGTTAAATATCGATATCTGATTACTTTTTTTTGCATTTTGTGATTGGACGGAATTCTTACTGATATTTAAATTTTTTTAAAGCAATAAATTTTTTTTTAAACTTTTTTAAAAATTCTCCACATTGCCGATGCGTTAAATTTTGTGAGTTTTGTTTTAGCGCAGATTTGTAAATAAATTTTACAAAATGTTTAAATCGTAATTTAAAATGTTTTTTTAAAATATTCAAGATAAAAATTTAACACATTGTCCTCGTCCCGATCAAGTCTGTATTCAATATAATATTGTGTAAAAAAAAAATTGACACTGAATTAACGTAAAGGTTAATCCGTTCCTTAACAGTAAAATTTAAAAAAAAAAAACAAAATACACCCTTATAGTAAAATGTCCTCTGCTTTCAGAACCATAGATAAATGGGCCGTTTTGTTGGAAAACCCTTTCTCCTTAAACCTGATCCTACGTATTGTCGTTTCTCGTCTCCTTTCCTCGACCCGGGGGGTTGGTTTCCAATAAAAGGCCCAAGGGTGGGAAAATAGATGCTGAAATTTATTCTTTTTCCAGAGCACGCAACACTATCAGCTGGAATCTGTCAAATAAACTCGCAAAATAAATGCTGTGTTATGTAATTCATAGAAAAACCGCCCTAGTAACAACAGTGTGCTTATAACAAATAAGGAATTATGTATTATGTATGTAAACAGTAGAAAAAAACTAGATATCTTCGGGAGATTTAAGAATGGATTTTGAACAATAATTGAATAAATTGTTCTCAGAACGAGGCACTCTAATCTAGAGATACATAAATTTCAATAAAACTTTCTGTAATATAATTGAAAATAATACAAAATAAAACATTTTTGTAGTCTAGTGGTGGAGTCGATTCGCGGAATCTCTAGGTTCGAATCCCATTCCACCACAACTTGTTTCCTGCTTTCTAGCACAATCATTTCCGACTATTTGAAAGCACCCCCTAAATATATTATTCGGATATATCATTGAAGAAGTCAAAAAAAAAATCTAGTTAATATTTCATCACAGTCCTTTTTACATCATTCTGTTATTTGGTGTTAAGGATACTGAATTCGTAAACCAATTCTAGTGCATATTGATAATTTAGTTTATGAAATCAAGATGATCAGTCTTACCCATCAAAAAACATATGTTTTCATAAATTCCTAAGTTTAAGTCTAATGCAAATCGTATGTGTTAGTAAAAACATGTATAAGGGAAAATATAGTTTGCAAAAATGTGTTAAGAAAAAATATATTGTAGTTGTTACATATTTATCTAAATGTGTAGAGTTTAGCAGAAGTGGGGAGGAAGATTTGTTCCGTAGTACGCAGTACTGTCTGATGCTATAACCGGTATAAACTAGTAGAGCACGTGTGTATGTACAATATGTGGGTATGTTCACCCACCCACTACAACCCCGAACCATTGTGCCAAAACAAACACATACACATTATACACGCGATTATACACGGTGACCTGCGACAAGAGACCTTAAAAAAAGAAAATAAAGTTACTCTAATATATAATATTATTTCTGTGAGAGATAAACACGATTTAAGATGACAATTTTGAGATGTGTTTTATAAACCGTAGACTGAAAAATCGTTTTTTTTAGTTTGGCGTAAAAAAAATCTTCAAATTGTTTGTAAGATTTGTTTTGAATATAATGATGAACATATTTTTTCATTTATTTAAAATTACACATCTAAATATGTACGCCTTACTAAAACTTATTGTATTCATACAAACAATTTATAAAACTTGTTAAAATTTTCAAAATTTATGAAAATTCTTAAATATGTACTTTACCTTAAAAACAGTATCATTATAAGTTATAGGAGGAGTAGGGGACTATGATTATAATTGATGTATTATTTTAGATTCAGATTAAGAGTGGAAAATGTTTCTAAATGAATTAATAAATTAAAAAATCTGAATACCATGAAAGTACCCTATTTCCTTTGTTTGTAATTTCTATATTATTATTATTATATTATGAATAATTTATATAGCGCCGTTTTCGTATAAATATACCTCAAGGGCGCTTAAAACTGTAAAGCAAGGGCTGTCTGGTTAAAGGGGTACAAAGCATTCATAGACTAGTATTCTTATCATTATCTATAAAATTAAGAGGCCAGATGGCGCCATAATATAAAGGATTAACATTACAATTCTCACCGGTAATCGATCCTATAACATCTGTATCATGAGTCCAGCGTCTTAGCTGTAACGCTACGGAGGCTAAATTAATATCTAAAATGAAAATAAAAATTATAACTCTGCTACAAAATGGATTACATTAAATTTGTATTGAGGAAAAGACGCTCAACCTGCGTTAAAGTAATAATTCCCATATTATAAAAAAATGTGTACGAAAGTTTATGATGGAAGAACAATTTCGGATTTCAGTAGGTATACTAATAAACCTAAAAATAAAAATAATAGATATTATTGATATCTCAACAGAGACAGAGAAACTCTGGAAACTAATGTGGGTTATCTTGGCGTTTACAGGGCTTATCACCTGTCATTGGCTGGGTTAAGTGGCCAATTGATGTATTACAACATTGTCACAACAGTTCGCCCAAAAAAAAATGCTTAAACTATATTCTCAACAGATGTAACTATAGGGAAAGAATATTAAAAATATTTAAAATCTATCGAAAATACAACTCGCATGTGGATTCCTCTGTACAAACTTAGGATACATACAAGTTTCAAAAATTTGTCATACATGGTTGTCAGATGATGGACGGAATGGGGAATGTTGTAATACATCAAGTGGCCACTTAACCCAGCCAATGACAGGTCATAAGCCCTGTAAACGCCTAGATAACCCACATTAGTTTCCAGAGTTTCTCTGTCTCTGTTGAGATATCAATTAGCCCAGCATGGGTATAATCCAGTAATTTGTCTACAAGTATTTGTATTCATTCAAAATGTTGATAAAAATAATATTTTTGCTACAATGCTGCATATATAGGTGTCACAAATTAATTACAATTATATTATACGTGTAAAGACAAACAATTAAAATGTTTTTAACCTCATTCAAGCCCTTTCTTGAGATATTTTTCCACATATTGTAAAAGTTACTCCCAGTGTGTTCTAGCCAGTGATTTGTGTGTAAGTGTGACAGAGTTGGGCGAAGGGTGTCACCTTACCCCACGGCGACATTTACCCCAACCTCCCCTACTTGCGAGAGAGAAAGACAGATATACACAATTCTCTGTCAATTTTCATTCGACTGAGTGAAACAGATATACGGCAGTGCTTCTCAATGCGAAAAAAATAAACATTGATTATGTAATACGCTTTGTGTTATATATTTTTCAGACTTTTATTTCCTGCGTATATTTTTACATACAAACATAGGTAGGTATTTTTATTTGCCAACATTACGTCATAAATACATGCTTGTTTTTTTAATTGACTTCTTTGTCTTTTATCGTCTTCTTTGTATTGGGCTTTTCACATAAAAATATTTAATATGAGATTAATATTAATAATAAAATAAACTATTATGATAGGTGTGCGTAATAAAAAAAATTACGGCAGTAAATATTCTACTTCCCAAATAAATGATAAATTTTTTCACTTCAAATTTTTCATTAATAATAATATTGTATTTACCTATCCATCTTGTTTCATTGTCCTGGTTCAACATCCACCTAGTACAGAAGTAACTCGACTATAACACGATTACATTCATCTGTAATGAATAAATATGAAGAGACTGCTGATATTATATCTAACACTCTGCTAAAAACTATAGGCGCTCAATGTATAAATTCAATTAATGACCGTTTCACTTCAAATTTAATCTTGAATTGTGATTTCCTTCGTATTAACTTTTTCATTATTTGGTGTACATTTGTAACTTTTTATAACTTGTTTTTGAAGTAATTTATTAATCTTAATATATCAAACACTCTTGATTGTAATGTCAAACTTAAACCAAATGTATGGCAACTTTTCTTGTAAATTGTAAATGCCATCAGGCGTATATGTGCTAATATATAAATAAATACATGTATACTATTTTTGCATAGTAAGATACCAATTTGCAGTATTTTGATGCTGTAACTACGGCCTTAGGTCTTGTAATGGAGAAATGCCACCAAAAATATGTGCTAAAAAGTTTTCACCTCAAAAACAAGACGAGAGGTATGCATAAAAGATGACGTTTTTTGATGCTGTAACTCCACCGGCCTTAGGTCGCGACTGGAGATGGAACCAAAAAACTGTGTGCAAAAAGTTTTCACCTCAAAAACAAGACGAGAGGTATTGTAAAATTGACGTTTGCTCTAATGACCCACAAATTGCGTTGATTGATGTGTTTAATCCGTCCCGCCCCCCCCGTCCGCGCGCCCCCGCGCCCCCCCCACCCCCGCAGGTGGCGCGCTCGGCGATCTGCCTGCGCTTTACGCTGGCCCCGCGCGACTGTGTGGGTGTGTCTGTGCGAGAATGTGTCTGTGAGGGGGAGGAGAGGGGGTGACACGTGGATACGGCGAGTGAAACTTTCCCGGGACAGGGTGGTTGAGAAATATCTTAACATTTTCACAAAATTTACAAAAAAAAAATTAAAAGTTTTGTTTAAAACACAATTGACGTTTTGAATCATAATGATTTATTTTCACTTATCGGTAGATACACACGTATTTATAGGACAGGTGGGAATCGGATTGCATTCTAATGGTCTTAAAATTACTGCCATGCAGTCACAGCTGACGGCGTTTTTTATAGGGAGAGAGAAACAGCTTAGAACATTCCGGATACGGTACATCAAAATTTCTAGTTTCCGCGCTATTGTACCTTCCATATTGTCCCTTTTTACATATTGAAAACACCTCCTAAACTATCCTTTTAAATATCTCACCAAGGGCCAGTTGCACCAAGAAGAATTAAAATTAAATTCAAGGCTAAACTCATTTTTTTAAAAATATTTTGTAATAAATTTTGACATGAAAGGAACTATTTGACTGACTTCTAAAGTTAAAGTTAAAACTTTAACTTTATTTGGTGCAACCGGGCTTAAATGAATAAAATATCTCGTCTGACACAGGCTTAATTATGATATCTAGTAGAGAAGAATTACGTGCTAAATACTATTAACATAACAACTGTATTTGATATAAATAATACGTTATAGTCTTTGAACATGAACAAAAAAACTTTTGGTTGTCTGTAAAGTCGGTTTACGGACGATAATTTTACGTGATAACGTCATAAGAAAACATTGATGAAAAATAGCATACTTTTATGAATTGAATTGAATTATTATTACTGAATTATCATTATTTTGTATAATACAAAGCAGGAGTTTATTGAAAATTACAATTTTTTCCGAAAATTCTATTTTTTTTGCATTCGTTAATTCAAATACTGAAATCCAAACAGTCTTACAATCCGTTCGGCAAGTATTTTGTTAAAGATTACTTTTGATGCGTTAAAGTATCAGTTAGTTTAGTAAACGGGTGTAGCCGAGGGCAGATCTCCGGAGTCCGTACTCCGTCAGTTAGTTTGTAGCGGCGGCGTAGCAGAGTAGAGTGGCGCTCGGCGGCTCGGCGCACTAGGCAAGGCGGCTGGCTCGGGCGGGTGGCGGGGAGATACCAACCCACCCCACCCCGCACCGCTCCGCGTTGGCTCTTAGCGCCTAGCGCCTAGCGGACGGAGGGGGAAACGCAAACAGGGTTGAACATAAAAAAAAACAACTCCAAATGAAATAATAAATATAAAAAAATGCAAACAACATTTTGAGTGTGTCCAAATACTTGTAGACAAAAACTGGATTTCACCCATTACGGGCTGATAATTACAATATGACATCTCAACAGAGACGAGAAGTTTGGAAGGGAATATGGATATCTAGGCATTTACAGGGCTTATGACCTGTCATTGGCTGGGTTAAGTGGCCACTTGATGTATTACAACATTCCCTCAATTTTCATTTTTTACATTATCTCAATGGATGACAGAGAGTGTTCACATGTGAAGCGTCAAGCCATTTTACTGTATATTGGCAGATTTGGATATCAAATGCTGGGCGAAATGGGGAATGTTGTAATACATCAAGTGGCCACTTAACCACAGCCAATGACAGGTCATAAGCCCTGTAAACGCATAGATATCCATATTCCCTTTCAAATTTCTCGTCTCTGTTGAGATGTCAAATTGTAATAAAAAAATGTGATTTAGCACAATTGACATGGTTTGGTCTGGTGTCCGAATATTTCCTTTTATTTCCAATAGATTTTAAATTATGGATATTGGTGGATATGCCGTCATGGCTCCACTATGCCGGACTCCTGAGCGTGCAGTCCGGCTGTAGTGCTGAAAGTAAAAAGCACACCAGAATCTCCACCGCACTAAGATAATTGGTGCTACCAAGGCATAGAGAAATTCTGACAGACGCAGACAACGCCTCAAGTCTCAATACAGACGAGAAATTTAACTCGTCTCTGTTGAGATTTCAATTGTAATTGAATGCTGACCAGTCACGAGTAAATCCAGTTTTTATTCGGTATTTGGACACACCCAAAATGGTGTTTTATTTTTATATGTGCCAGTTTTGAGTTCGATGGTCAAAAGAATCATTAAAATCAAAATCATTAATTAGTTATCTATTGAATTAATGACAAGATTGTTCTCTCCAAGGTTTTTATTAATATAGAAATATATGAGTGGAGTAAAAGTAAAGGCAGCCTTCTGCATTGCAGTGAATTCAATTTTCTCTTAAGGGAATCAGAAAAATGTATATGTTTTTAAAGTTTTTATAAAATGGACACAGGATATATAATTAAGAGTAATAAATAAATATTCCATGCATTGAATTTGTACTTCGAAATTAATCATCCCAACAATTCGACAATATTTTAAAAAAATATATCATTTCGTTTCACTGAAATTTCTTATTTCATAAAAATTTAAATTGGGGAGAACATACTTGAACAAATATAAAAAAATGTGTTTAAAACCTCCACGAAATTCATTGAAACCATTATAATTAACTCAAAATAAACAAAACAAACTTGTTTCTGATTCGATTCGAGATCCTTATTCGGATTCGAATAATTCCATCCCATGTTGGGAAAGCTGACGGTGAGATGGAAGGGTAGGGGAAGGTCGGGGGAGTTTTGGGGCGGATAATCAATATCCGGCTCCCTCCCTACAGGAGAAGGGGTTGTGACGTCACGCAGGATAACTGGGTGTTTTGTCGTCATTACAAACAAAGGTAAATGACGCGCCGTGACGATGCGTGGGAATGCGAGAGCGCGCATTCTGCGGGGGCAAGACTAATTTAGCACGCTCCTTTTAGAAACCTATAGCGAGAAACACAAGAGATAAAAGATTCTCACTGTTAACTCCCGTAAAATTATAATCTTCTTAGTAGCTACCGCATGCTATTCCGAGTATTAAGGAAGAGTAAAGGGCACACTTATGTCAAAAGTGTGACCTTTACTTTTAATGTATTTTATCACTGCGGCACTTAATTATTAAATATTTTAACAACAGTAGCGGTATGATACGTAGTTAGGCTTATTAAATTATTTTATAAAATAACAATAATATGAAATGCCTTCTACAAAAAGTATAAAAGCTTATTTATTTATTAGCCTCCGTAGCGTTATGGCTAAGACGCTGGACTCACGATACGGAGGTTCCGGGTTCGATTCCCGGTGAGAACACAAAAAATCAAAAGTGATTTTTCTCAAGCCTGGGTGTTTGTGACGTTGTTCCCCTCTGTAATTGGGCCTCCTGGCCTGTTGAGGTGGTTAAAAATAAATAAATAAATTTCTGTGTGTGAAAAAAATTAAAATTAGTAAAAAAAATTCAACACTTTGCTTTTTTAATAATAGTTTTTTTTTCCATTAAAACGGGACTTAATTTTTAACGTCTTTCATCAATTTTAGATAAAAATAAATTTAAAAAGTATTTAGTGAGTGAAAACTTGAGTATAAAATTTAACCAAATTAGTTTCCCAGTACTCAAATCTGTTTATTGTTAACGGCTCCTAAAATTTCATCCATCCCAAACACAATAATGGTGTAATGTAATCAAATATATTTTACCCGAACATTTACACAATACCTTCGCATATTGTGCCAAAGTGGGTTGATTTACTTCGCTACCTCAGTTACCCCACTCTCCTCGGTCACTGAATAATTAACATGTTCTGAACCTAAATCCCGGCTACGCACCTGTATCGGTCCCTAAGTGTTAGTGTAATATGTATACGCAATGTGTATCATAGTATGGAGATATTGTGGAAACTAGAAACACTGACGTATCCCTAATACTAACACTCTGCATAGTTGTGATTGTGTTTCCGGGCAATAGATGTCACTAGTAGTTTGTATTTTGACATGCAGGGGTGGAGCGGAGAAGTGTCATTAATTCAATAATTGTTTAAGATAGGTTCCGATAAACCAATAATTTAAAACTTTTTAAAGTGTGTTACTGTTTAGTTATCAATTTTTATAAAAATGATTTCAAATTGAAAAAAATATTATCACTATTTCAATAATAATTTCCACATTATTTGAGTAGATGAAATTTTACCACTTATTAAACGAAACAAACCTAACCATAGCAATATTTCTCGGATAAGTAGTTTGACAAGTATGCGAGGACATAAACTGCACCTCATATATAATATATATAAAATTAGATGTACAAGCAGGAAACCAGTGAATCTACATCATATTTGAAGTCGATTTTGCAGTTTTTTTATTGTTTTATTTGACCCATAGTTATCGAGAAAATTAAGGACAAAGTAGATTTTTTTTTCAAAAATTTTTTGCAAATTCTTAAATATTATTTATTTGAATTAATAGTATTCATAAATGAAAAACAGCATTTTAATAAGAATTTGTACAATTTTGCTTAATTTGAGGTACTAATAAGAGCTTTTATATATATGAGAAGATTTTTTTTTTTTTATCAACTTGGATTTAAAAGTCATATTACAATTCGACTCCAAATATGATGTAGATTCACCAGTATTCGGGTTGTACTACGAGTTTTGTTACATCATGTAGGATACTAAGCCGAAAGGGGCTGCGAAGGGTAGAGTGCAGCAGAAAACAAGATGCAGAACCTTGCTGCAGACAAATCCCAAGAATTGAGACATCGAAGAAGAAGAGGAGTAGTTTGACATTTCAGATTTCCTTTTTTTTTAGAAACACCTATTACACCTGTTGTTTACATAATCTCTCTTTTGTGTAGAAATTCCTCATTATGTATTTTATATATTCTAAACATTTTTAAAAAATTCAAGTTATTTGATACTTTTGTTAGGCGTAAAATTTTCACTTTGATAACTGTTTCATTCATGGCTAAAAATAAGAATTAAAAGATATCCTTTTATAATTCCAAATGCAGTGAATCGCGTGGCATCTAAATTTATCTCTAGATATATAAATATACAAACATACACATGTAATAATTCTATGCTATAGCTTATTCCATTGTTACAATCCCGGAAAATGGAAGAAAACTTGGTAACGTTTAAAATGTGAGCAATTTTCATGTTTTAAATATTGATCTAAAAATGAAAGAATGATGGTTTTATAAGTTACGTCCTATAAAATAGTGTTGTTTTGTAATTCTGTCGTCAGACCTTATTACACTCCTTATAAAATAAATTCAAATTAACGGGTTTGAATAAGTGCAAATATCATAAGAATGCGTATATTTCTTCTAAAAAAATACTTATATGCCTCTACTAGTTTTTATAAGTTTAGTTATATAAAATCTAAGAGGCGAATACTAAAATTTTACCTAATTTGCCGACTCAGTAGTCATGAAGCCTCTCTTTCAATGCAATACGATTAAATATGATAGAAAAGAGATCCCTACCTAATTGATTTCTCCGAAAATCGTTCTCCATACGATATTTAAAAAAATATATATTATATCTGGTGATTCTTTTTGTCGTTATGATTGATTTTCGTTTAAGTGATGTAAGCGTCAACTATCTGAGTTTTTATTTCTCCTTCTTATTATTATTATTATTATTATAGAATAACCTTGATAAAATTATTAATATTTAATATTTTCAATGTTTTCATTGCCGAAAATGTCCATTGGGTTGACTGTTCGCCTATCCTCAACTTATTGAAGCCAATACACCTACATTAATGAAATATAAACCTCTCCCTCATACCACAGATTCTCAAACTTTGCTCATCTTTTTACCTTTTTACATAAATTTCACATATCTCAGTGCAATCAACTAGACTTTTGCGGAACTGCAAAGCCTCCCCGTAGTAGCAAACACATGTTTTTATTCGTGGACAACTGTAAAAAATGTTGTAGAAGCAATAGTGCGTCGTAGTAGTCATAAAATAAAAAAACTCGGTGTCGTAGCAGTAAAAGTGTGTCGTAGAAGAAATAGAGTAAAAATACTGTGTTTTAGAAGCTAAAGTAAATCGTAGAAGAGGTAGGGTAAAAAGACTTGACAATATGTAGAAGCAATTTGATGACGCAGTTGGTTTAGAAGCTAACTGTTGGTTAAGATCTGCTTCAAGGATGGATTGTGGTGTGGAAAAGGGCTGAATAAGGATGATAGGGAATGGGGACCGGGAAGGATGGCCAGAGATAGGGGCCGGTGGAAAACACTTGTGAAAGAGATCAAATCTCTCTCTGGGATGTGGCGTTGAGGAGGGGAAAAAGAAGAAGAATGATGTCCGAAAAAATTCGTAGTGCAACATAATCATAGTTACAATATTGTTTTATATTCGATTTTTATAGGTAAAGATGATACATGTCATCTTTGTGTGTGAATTCCTACAAAATATAATTCTGAATTTTTAAATGTAAAAGTAAGGTACAAGGTACATACTTTTAAAAAAAAAACGTCTAGGAGCTGTCGGTCGATTGCTTAGCTCCGCAACTGGGAATCATATGGAATTAACGATATTATTAACAAGATATTATTGATGAATATTAGTAGACGTTAGTTCAAAATAAATTAAAAATTAATAAAAAAACACGACATATATGTATTTTCTTTCTTAATTACTGTCTACTTGTCGAGCTTATTAGTTTTTTTTTAAAGTCTATTCTTATTCCAAGATAAAAATGTATTTGAAGTTTATTTTTTGTGATACGTATTAATTTAAATATACATGCTGACAATGCGTATACATGTAACTAATATCATTAATCATTTTGCTATAATTCATTAACCAACCTAAACTAATAAAAAAAAAAATCGGTGTGCGTCGGACCACACGGTGGAAGTTATACTTCTTTGGCCATTCTCATACACCCACTCACGCACACAAACAGACATTTTTCAATTTTTATTCAATATATTTATATTCAATATATTATACGTGACTTCATTATTATATTATACACCTATATTATCATTATCAGTTATTTCTTCTATAATCATTCTTTCATCTTTAAGTCATGGAGAAAAACCGAAGCCATTGCAATAGCGTATTTTCTAAAAAGATAATTCGCTAAAATGACGCGTAAGAAGTAAATAAACAAATGAAATGACAACTGTCAAAGTCAGACCAATACAAGCATCAGTGACTGTGGCGCCATTTTCTCTTAAGCGCCATTTTCTCTTAAAAATCAGCGTGACGCGGTTTCTCGACCAACATCCCACCCCAAAGTGTCTAACGGGCGCAAAGAAGTATAACTTCAAAAATAGATGACTTGTTATCTTGCTAAATTTAGGTAATTTGTTAAGTTAGTATTATTTCCAATTTACGTTGTTTTTTATATTCTTTTTCAGTCACTTAACGACATTTCTTTTTGCTAAAACTAGGTATCTCTTTGTTCCAAGTTCTGGTGTCGTTTCTGAAAATGTTTGAGGACCGGGGTGTTACGTAACAGCTAAATCGTAGTGGAAATGCATCGCTCCTGCGCATATACCTAATGCAGTGTGAGTGCATTAAGTTGACGTACACACTGACAACTAGTGACACACACATCCACACATACACTAACAGCTTCTCCCATAGACAATAATGGTCACGTGACTTACACAAAATACGAATGTAGTTTGCACCTAATATGTATATATAACATACATGAACAAAGTGCTGTACTGTTATGTATATTTAATTAATTTAGTTACATCGGCCGATTAGCATAGATTATGTAATTGGACCAATGACTTTATGCGATTAGAATAAATAGATAAATGAGTAAAAAATATTTTTAGGCATCTCAATACTATGTAGGTATTAAAAATCGTAAAAAAATTACGTTTTCCTTAAACGTTTCGGAAAAACGAATGCTTCTATAATTAGGTTTTTTTTTAAATTTTTTATTAAACATAAGATAATAGTTGTATTCAGTATTCATCAAAATTATATCCAACTTGAATATACCTACCTTTTCTCAATAAATATGAATTATTTAAAAACACTGTAATTATTCCAAATAATAATTAGGAAACAAGGAAATATAAACATGATGTGACAAAACTCGTAGTACAACCCGAAAACTTGTGAATCCACATCATATTTGGAGTCGAATGTGTAATAATATGACTTTTGAATCCAGGTTAAAAAAAAAAAATTCTTTTCCCAAAATCTTTCAGTAGTAAGTAAAAAATAAATAAAAAAATTCTTATTAAAAATTCTTTATGAATAGTATTAATTTGACTGAATAAATTATATTTGATGACAATTTGTAAAAATGGATAGAAAAATAAAATTTACTTCCCAATCAATTTTTTCGAAAACTATGGGTCAAATCAAAAATAAATTTATTCTACAAAATCGACTTAAAATATGGCGTAGATTCACTAATTTCCCGCTTTTTACATCGAGTTTTGTTACACCATGTACAGAATCCACAGCTTCAAAAAATAGTTTGAAATTAACTTAACTTAAATCAACTCTTAACTAAACGAAAATATTGTTATCACAGTCAAATTTTAGGTCATGGCGCAAAGGAAATGAAAAGTTGCCATCGGTACTAAAAATAACATTTTTGTCATATTTTTTTCACCTACTAAGTCCGTAAGGAATGAAGAGAAAATGTGAATGAGATGAATACACTTGGTGTACGGATGCAGTGCCCTATGCACAATTGTAATGGTCTAATGGTTAATGTTAAAAACTGGGGATTAAAACCCCTAGGTTCAAATCCCACTCCACCAACAGGTTGCCTAATTTTTGTCAGTCATATTGGACTGTTTGCCCAAAATATTAAAATATTATAGAAGAAGATTTTTTTTCTACCTTTAGAGTTTTTGTTGAATATTATATCTATTAAAATATTCATTCCTAAATAAAATGGTTAAGTATGTATGTTAACTATGGTGTATTTGTTGAATCTTTTGTGTACATAATTCTAAAACAATATCCTGCCGCGTCCTTTATTCGATTGACTGAACAACCATTTAATTGTTCCGTCATCGCCTAACTTCCCTTAATTTTACTCTTCAATATTCGATTCATAAAACCCACCCCTTAGTCGTAACGACCCTCCGCCGCGACTGTCAAATTTCACCCTTATTGACACCACTAATAAAGGTAATTTTCGCCCGAAGAAAAACAGACATTCGGTCCATATTTCGATACGTGAATGAAACTCACTGCATTAATGTAAATAGGGGATAATAGTGGCGGGTGGGGTATGACTGCCGTTCGATTTGCATATAAACGAATTTGTAATTGTATTATAGAGAAATTTATTTGGGGTGATTTAAAAAGTTATCTTAAAATTATTACGTCACAAACTGGCAAGTAATTATTAATTTGTTTTTAAATTAATGTAGTCAAACTTTTAAAATAATTGTAATGAAATTTTAGCTGAGAAAAACCAGTGGATTATGGTGATTAATCGTTTTGACATAATAATACTTAAATGCCCGCCTCGTAGAATAGTGGAAGCGCATTTGGCTACCGCGCATGAGGTCGTGAGTTCGATTCCCGTAGGTCGTAGGGGTTCAAAATAAAATATTTGTTTATATCTTATTTTCATATTAATATTTCATGTATACCTTGATGACTGGAAGAATTACTGCACTTGGTGTGCCAATGCAGTGCCTTATGCACCATTGAATGCAGATAAGGGAAAGTAGTAGTAGTACATTTAAATGTATTTTTAAATATTTCGGAACTTTTACAATTTTAAGAAAAACCAAATTAAGCTTGAATGCGTTAGAGCAATCATACAGCTCCCAAGGGATTTGACTAGTTTCAATATTATTGCACATGAAAAAAAATATTTTTAATTCAAAAAAAATACCTTAGTAAAAAAGAGTATGTTAACTTACTGTCGATTAAAATGATTCGCGTTTTAAAATCTCAACGATTCTATGTTGATCATTTTTCCTGAATCGTTTTTTCAGATTGGATTTTTATATTCATCTTTACCTTGACAGCTTTAAATACAATTTCGTGGCAAATTACCAGCCCACATTTACCCGTTGTGTCATCATGTTAATGAAAAAGATAAAATCATAATGAAAACACCCATAAAACTCCCGTTCCGATGAATAGCCGTGCCCTTTCTACTATCACTCTCTTCGCAAGGCATACATAATACCTACACTATATGGTAATACTGAAGTATATTAATTCATATTGCGCCATCATTTCATTATACTCCCCATGCGCGGCATGTCACCCCATTTTTTATGATTCACCCTTTTTTAATTTTCCTCTTAACATCTGGAATGTTTTTGTCTAAGGGGCAACAATTTACCCCTTGTTACGCAGTGGTTGAAACATAACGGCATAGATTTACAAGATATTTATTTAAAAATTATGCCTTAACACAAATAATTACAAGGCTACTGTGTACTATTTTCCCTTATCTGCACTCAATGGTGCATAGGGGCACTGCATTGGTATATCAAGTGCAGTGAATCTTGATAATTTGTTACAAGAAGACAAGATGATCATTTTTATGCTACAACACCTGTCCAGAGCATCACACATGAAATATTGATGAGAGTCACATTTAATAAATGGTTCATGTTGATTTCTACGGAAATCGAACCCGCTACCTTATGCACGGTAGTTAAACGTGCTAACCACTACACAACAAAAATTAAAATTAATATAAAGTTTAAAAATTTAATTAATAAAAAAAGGCCAATGAAAAATTTAAAAAAAATGTTAAGGGGTAATGCCAAAATATTTCAAAACAAATTAAAAAAACAATTTCTTTTTTAAAAAATATGCAAAAAGGTTAAAAAAAAATAAGATTTTAAAAAAAAAAAAAAACTAGTCAAGAAGGGCTCATG
>JAGVSP010001668.1:0-43299 GCA_022494985.1 Micrasema minimum
TAATAAATCCATAACAATTTAAACTATATTAATTCACACACACACCTAGACAATGTCACTCACTAACAGTATGACAAAATGGTATAGTATGACAATTATTGTTGTAACTTCCTGAGTCTTGAGCACAGTACCTCACACTAGCCCAATACACATCGATATTAAAAATTAAATAGGGTGAGGGGTTAAATAGGGTATTTAAATAAAGTATAATAGATCTACTATCGTATATTTTCGGGCCTCAGATTTTTTTTATTCTTCCGTAATATAATTGCAAATCACATAAAAACGAATCCATATACATATACAACAAATTTGTATAGTTATTAATTTGCAGCTACGGAAATAAATCGTGGGTATACTGGCAAAAAACGCTAACTCGAAAATATGCTGTTTGGATTTAATGATGCAGTATTGTTAAGTTTTTAAAGCTCTACAATCGGCAGAAACACAAATTTTGGATAACTTATAAAGCGCTTTTCTTCTGAAGTACCTTACCTAAAATCATATTTTCTTTCTTTCTCTAAAATAAAAAGGAAATACTGCTATTAACAATAAAAGTTTTCTAAGTATGAAAATTAATTACATGTTTGAAAAAATGAGAAATAATTAAAAAGTTTCAACTCATAATGCAATAGAATAAAAAAATAAAAAAAATATTGGAAAAAAAAAACTTAAATGCTTGATTTCTCAAAACGGGTATATTAGAGTTAACGTTTTTTGCCAGTTTACCCACGAAATATTGGTTAAAAAATCAAATCGAATCTTTAATAAATAAAATCATCAAATTCAGATAATTTCCAGAATCACATTACATACATTGTTATATTTCAACTTCAACAATGATCAATAAAAAAGAAATATTTAGGAAATATTCACGTTCTTACTGTTTTTAAATCCCTTTTTTTGGGTGTAAAAAATACACACATATCACCGGAGCGCGCGGATTTTTTTTATGTACCGAAAGGCTCCGCAAGGGAAATCTAGTGTTCATAAAATAGACAATCATAAAATGCATTAGACCATAATTCCATGAATTTCTCATATATTGTATGATTATTGATTATAACATATAATTTTGTTGGTTATTTTAGCAGCAATCATCCAATTCATAAAACAAGCTTAGACAGCTGTGACAGTTCTTGAGAAAACGGAAAATCTATCAAACATGATTAAAATCCATTAAAATCAGAAATCCTGCTTAGTTTCATAATGCAATGGGTAATTATGCCATGAACTCAAGAGAAGTATAATTATTTTATGGTGATTTAACAATAATTCCCATGGCTCTAGGTACTAGAAACTCATCTTATTAATTTGTAAAATATTTTAACTAAATGTCAAGAATTTTTCCTGTTACATGTCTTAAAGGGATATATTTACGATATCACGATAATTAAACACCGCTATGTGACCTTTGTGTTGTTAAAGGATGATTTGTGAATGGATTTTAAGGCTATTGTTAATTTAACAGTACTTATCACGACAGCATTTATCTTTGGCTAACTATCAAATTATTCACGCTCTTAATTTTCAAACGCATTTGAGTTGTCGGCATCTTGTCTTCAGGATGTAAACAATGGCAGCGAATCGTGTGAGATAAATTAGCGAATCGTCTTCATTGACAAGTTGGCTATGAATTTAAATCGATAAAAATCGTAGCACCTTGAAAATGTAGCGGTTATATAACCTTCTGCTAAAATAATCTTAAAATATTCGTAAAAGTTACCCATGTTTCGTTTTACTAAGGGAAAAAGATATCCACCGTTTTGTTATAAAGCCTTATTATTTGGATTAAAACAGATGTAAAAAAACCCTGCTTCCCTTTTATCTTGCAAATAAATATTTCATTTTTACCCCCTACAGGAATCAACCCGCCACTTCATGCACGGTAGCCAACTGCGGTGCTACGGACGTTTTGTCATTTTCATATTGATATTTCGTACTGAAGCGTATGACTGATCATCTTACCTTCAATAAACATAATTACCTTCGTAATAAAATGATCAATATAAATGGCACTTGGTGTGCCGAGGCAATGCCCTATGCACCATTTGGTGCGGATAAGGGAAAGTTCGGTAGTATAAGTAACTTTAATTTTTCAACGTGCAGGTGGATATTTTAACTGTAATAATTTTTCATCTTTTTACTTTACTTTTCATTTTTTTAATACGTTAAGAGCGTTTATATTAATATTTCTGATTTTTTTAGCATATTCATCCGTTTTACGTTTAAGATAAGATTAATTTATTCTTCTTCTTTATCAGCCATTGTTTATCCACTGCTGGACAAAGGCCTCCCTCGTGTTGGTCCACTGCTTTCTGTCCTGGGCTTTGAGCTGCCATTTGGATCCTGCAGAACTTTTTATATCGTCTGTCCATCGTCTTGATGGTCATCCAACAGGTGTCCTTGCAGCTCCAGGTCTCCAGTTAAGCAGGCATCGGTCCTTACTCTGGCGTGCCACATGTCCAGCCCATGTCCACTTCAGCTGGGAGATAGTATATATGATGTCTAAGTCTAGTCCGTCTTCTTATCTCCTCGTTAGTGACATGGTATCTTAAACTGATGCCGAGCATGCTTCGCTCCATTGCCGCGATAAGGAATTTATTAGCCCATTTGAAAGTTAATGCAAGGGAAGCACTAATTTACTCCATACACGTCATATGTATTGTTTTGTCGGTTATTAATAATAATAGTTATTATGAAGCGTAGGAAGTTGATTTGTGGTCCAATTTCGATATCCACCTCCACGCATGGTGCACTCTGGGAAACTATTGGTCTTATTTATTTTTATTTTTATTTCTGGCAGCCGAGCGCTTGGCCTGGAGGCAGTTTGTGGAATCCATATGCTCCACATAGGTAGCAGATATGGTATGATGATGATGATTCCTCCAAGGTCTTAGGATTGGGTCACCAACCCCAGTGGATGACCTAGCTAAGATAAATACAGAAATATATTATAAAAGTATAACTTCATGTTGACAAAGGCATTATTGATAAAGCAGGCCTTTCCTTGTGGGAATTTATTGTATTTACACTTAATAAAAATGTTTTAACCTCTAATCCATGACATTAAAAATAGCGACAAAATCACACTTGTCCTCGCCAGTAAAAATGATTATATGAAATGTAGATAAATGACTAAATACGTTCCGCTTGTATGCCCGCCATATAATAATATGATAATGTTATTATGTAGGTCAAACGATGGTAAATTGCAGCATGCTTAGCCGTAAACAGGTTTCAAAGAAAAGGTTTTTTCATTCGATAAATATTTATTATATAACAGGTATTCTATTCATAGATAATCCGAAAAAAATCACGCGTAATTCTGTACGGTTCTTTATGACGTAAAATCACTCACGACTTTGCTACTGAATCGTAAAAAGGTCCAATCAATTGATAGGTTAGCAGGATGTTCTGATATTTTAGATTGTTGCCTTTTCTTTCAGGGGCACCAACGTCGTGAGTATTAATTCATTTCGTGACTTTTGAAAATCCGATTTAGCGCTGTGGAAAAAACGTAAAAAACATTAAGTATTTCTCACTGCGACTAATTTTATACTTGGCTCCTCTTTCACTTAAACACTCGTGGTTAGTTCTTAATGTCTCACTTTTACTTTCATTAAGTTTTGTAAAACGTATAACATACTTAACATTGTTTTTTCTTGTGTTTTTTTATATTTCACCTTTGTTCACAAATAAAAATGAATAGAATGCTAAATAATGAATAAGTTTAAATCAACGTTTTCCATTTTTTAAATGCCATTTTCATTAAAAACCTCAACTTGTGAGTATGCTTGTTTTTTTTCTTCAACTACTTTAGCAGGATAGGGGCCAAATAACATCGAGGAATAACATTTTAATATTAAATAGGAATAACATTTTTTATTTTATTTTTGTGATAATCTCAATGGGAATCGAACTCGGAAAGATTGCAACATCTCACATTATTAATTGGCGAAATCTTTTCGAAAAATCAAAAGCGAGCTTTAATCATGTGAACAGATTTTCGAAGAGCTGCGTTGTGCCGTTTCACATACAAGTTCTGTTAATGGGCAGATATGGATATCAAGTACTAGACGAAATGAGAAATATTGTTATACATTAAATGATCATATAATCCAGCCTATGACAGGTCATAAGCCCTGTAAGTGCCTAGATATATTTCCCTTCCAAACTTTTCGTCTCTGTTGAGATGTCAATTATGTTTTTTTAAATCCGTTTTCTACGAAACAGGCTCTAATGAATCACATTTTTGTGAATTACCAAAAAAAATATATTTTTAATTTTAGTGCAGTATAGAATTCATGGTGCGATATGTATATCATTTTACAATATTTGTATTGGTACTCCAACAACTATTATTAATGATTGAAAGAGGTCTCAATTCTCAACACGTACGGATACGGATATTCATATTTTCTTTTGTCCTGTCAACTGAAAATTTAAAGATAATTTAGTTCACTTTCTCTCTCTTAACATCATGTTCTGCTATTTGCGAACAAGATAAAGATAAAAGATCTTATTGTTAACGTATGTAAACATTATGGAAAACAATTTGATTCAGTTATCAATAAGTAAACAACTATCACGCCATTTCTCCGAAGGTGTAGGCAGACAGGATAAGCCACACCACTATCCTGGTAATACACGGCCTCTTTTCACATTCATGTAGATATCACTCATTTTCGGCTGTCAACCTTATGTAATGAGACAATTCTATTTCGTAATTTAATAATAAGGGAAAATTGTAGTTAATTGAATTGCAGAAAAAAATTGACGTGAACAACTGTCATAGTGACGTGAACAACTGTCATAGTGACGTGAACTACTGTCATAGTGACGTGAACAATTGTCATAGTGATGTTAACAACTGTCATAGTGACGTGAACAACTGTCATAGTGACGTGAACAACTGTCATAGTGACGTGAACAACTGTCATAGTGACGTGAACAACTGTCATAGTGATGTCATAGTGACGTGAACAACTGTCATAGTGACGTAAACAGCTGTCATAGGGTGAAAGTGTTCCGGCTGGCTGGGTCATATTTATACTGCGTAATACGTATGCCTCCTGAGAGCCTTCATGATACTTGCCAAGTTTATAAGCCATCAGGTTCTCGGCGTCCTGGACGTCTATTGTTGACAATCCGTCGGCAGTTTTCATATGGACCTGACTTGCGAGTATGCACGGAAACTGGCCGCCGATCGCTTAGATTGGAGGTGGTTTGTGGAATCCGTATGTTCCACATAGGAAGCGGATATGGTATGATGATAATGATATAATGTGTATATTTATAATTTTAAGTAAAAAAGAAACATTAATGTACTTAAATATTTCAAATAGTCTGGGAAATAACCGTGCTAGAAAGCAGAATAAAAGCTGTGCTGGAGTGGGATTTGAACCTAGAGATTCCAATCTGGAGTCCCTGAATCTACCACTAAACCAGAACCCGGTTCCAAAATTTTTTAATATTCATTTTGTTTTTCAACTCTTCAATTTGATTTGCCAAATATATTACAGCTCTGTAACACGTATTGTAGATGGTATGAAGAAAAGATATAGCGATAAAGCACGCAGTAATGAATGGTTAAAAACACACGGCCTCTTATGGGGAACTCGATGGCTGGGAACAGTATGACATTACGTGTCATCGGCTCTATTCAGACTGACCCATCGTAGATATAAATGGCCCGTAATTGTGCAATTTTGTGAACGGTGGCCCAAAACTCGTGATGTATTTTTTTTTATTTATTTTTAATATTACAATTTTTTAATGATATGGAAAAATAATACATTTTTGGGATTTCTTTGGGAAAAATGTGGTGGACCGGGATTTGAATCTAGGGATATTTACATGTTAACTAAGGTAACTAAGTTAAGGTAGTTTATTTAGTTAATAAACAAACGTGCATGTCGTTTAAACTTTAAATGTTATATTTATTAGAACTGATTTAAAATTGTGTTAAATTGAGTAGGAAAAAAAATCAATTGTGTATTATTACGTCCACGCACACACACTTACAAATATTTAAAAAATCTTTTCTATCATTATGATTAAACTCTTGTATTAATAATGGATTTTTATATTGGGATTAGCGTTTCACTAAATGATTTGCTATTGTTTACTAGCTGACGTTATTGCTGTAAAAGTATTGAATACAATAAAATAAAATATAACGTTAGGTATATAACAATGTGTAGTTATTATTTTTTTATAATTTGGGACACCGTGTACATATTGATTTACTATTACTAAGCCCCGATATCATTCGTGATGAGAAAGGAGTGAAATTATTATCGATTTTGGTCAGTTGTTAAGATAACAGAATCTTTCATGTACTTTATTTATATGTTCATGTTCGGAAAGTCATAAAAGTTGTTTGTTTATGGTATAATAGAAAAGTTGTAAATCTCTCACCATACCTAAACAAACGTAAATGTGTATATATACATTCTTTTAGTGTTATTATACGAATAAAACTTCCGAATCTATCATTATTATTTAAATTAATCTATCCATCTCGTGACTCGCGGCCGCTTTCTCATACTCATGTTTGTATTCATCGATTTTTTCCCTAAAATTTAACATTAGAGCAATGATATTTTCACACTTTTTAGATATCGACCAGATGCGTGTTTGTATCGTCTATTTTTTCAAATTATTTATATATCTCCTTGAACGAATAAAATATTTTTAAAATAAGACGATGCAAACACGCATATGTTGCTCGATCACAGATCAGTACCGACTCGGTAATAAGCGACGTGATAACGATTTCTTACCCATGGATGTTTAACGTTTTCGCGATAACAATGGAACACGCGTTAAAAGTTATCGATCGGGATTATTTAAACGAGCGCATACTAGTCGCGAGCCATTTCCCGAGATATATCTTATTCGCACAAATCTTCATTCAATCTTTTATTATAATTTAGCCGTTTTCGGCAAGCCAAATATTGAGAAAAGCAGTCGAAATAATAAAAAATCAGACAAGCGCGATGATTTGACGTTTGACGTAAGGCCGCGTTATAGCGTGCATCGGCCCCGCTCGGCTCAGATCGGCTATGTTCGGCTATCGATACCACGGAATCGAACGAATGTCACTGTGATCGCTCAAATCGTTAGCAATAGCACGTGAATAGCACGCTTTTAACTACGTCGATAGTTATCTGTGCTTGAGCTACAGGTCGATAACTGAAATGTGTGAAATAATCATTGCTCTAATGTTAAATTTCGAGGAGAAATCGAGGAATACGTTCGTTAATAAAAGTTGGCGAAACAATAAGTAAAAAGAAATATTAATTCTCAAAACGTATTTAGGTATTCAAGATAATAAAAGACAGGTATTTTAAGATAGTAAAATGCGGATTTTTTAAAGTTGTTACGCCGGGAAAACTCTGAGGGACAGGATTAGAAACTTGCGAAGTCCAGGATGTTGTCAGGTAGGGAAAAAAAAGAAAAAATAGGCATGCACACGTTGAGAAAATGTAAGATAGTAGAATAGCCAAATCCGTGATGCATCTCTGCCCGCCTGGCTGCCGACTTCCTGGATGACCTGCAAAAAGATGGAGGCACAGCTGGGAGTTGACGTTTCAAGAGGCAACGTCGAATGAGACTTAAGACCACTATATACGAGACAGTTTACAACACAGTTTCCTGTGCAGTCTGAAAACTGTCCTGTATAAAGCTAAAACTGGATGAAAAACTGTGTGCTAGTGTCAGATTCTCACTGTGCGCTAATTCCACACATTTTTTCACACAGTTTGCGCGCGCGCATCACCCGCGGCGATTACGACAATATAATACGTATAATATTCAATGGTATCGGTAATATTACAAACAAACTTTGATAAACTTTTACTATGGTGAAATATGAATATAATGTAGTAAATAATATGAACTGAAATATCGAATAACGACTATTTGACAGATGAGTAATGTTGCCAAATTGTAAAATCGGTAGAAGTTCCTAAAGTATATTTATAATTTGTTGAATTTATCTGCGCTATAATTGCATAAAATAATTGCTTTAAAATTAGAATGACTCCAAAATCGGTAAATCGGTTGTACATTGTCAGTAGATTCGATAAATCTCCACAAAATCGATAGATCTGCAAAAATTCGATAAGATAGTCGACGATAGAGATTATTAGTATGGCAACATTTATGGCAGTCCGACTGTGTATTCTATGGTCCGACAGTCGCGTTCTGCGCATGCCTACAAACAGTAAACTGTGCTGTTTAAAGGTAAAAATTCACACTGCGTAGTTTTTATTGGTCAGAAAACGGTACAAGAAACTGTGTAGTTTTCTGAACAAGAAACTGCACAGCAAACTGTACCGTATAAAGTGGGCTTAATACAGACCCTTAGGTCTACCTTAAGAAGAAGAAGATATATTTAATCTGGAACTATGTATCTAACCGGTATAAATAATTGATCAACAAATCGATTTTTGTAGACACTTTTCCTTATCAGTACCTCATGATATTTGCAGATAATCTTGATCAATTTTTTAGGCAAGATGATACCAGTCAAGGTATCACTTTTTTGTGACAAAACCACGTTCAAATAAAGATTTCTTATTGACCCCGTCGGGAATCGAATCTATGACCTCAGGCATGATAGCCTTAACGCGCTATCTACTGCACTACGAGGCGGACAATAATTAAAGAATATTTACAAGTGAATTTTTTAAGAAATCAGGAGCTTTCGCTATACCTATTTACAGTATCTACTCATACTAATGGAAATACTTATTTCCCATATACGCACCTATTGTGCATAGGGGACTGGATTGGTGCATCAAGTGCAGTGAATCTGTGCAATAATTTGTTTCATGGAGGCAAGATGACCTGTCTCGCGCTTCAGTATCTACTCAATTTTATGAGAAATCATCTCACCCACATGCGTACGTAATATATTTTATCATAATATTTCAAAGTTGCAAAACCTGAGTAAAGGATATAATAAATTTAAATGTAGCAAATTCTCCTGAATATTGACCTAATGATCTCATTAAATATCCATTTAACTATTTATTAAAAAAATGTTTCGGTTGCCTATCGAGATGAATTATTTATTACTTTTGCAGCAATCAAATATACTGTGCAATGCAATATTTATGTCGCGTATATTTGGCTTTCTCAATACAATAAAGCGCAAGACTAGTCATCTTGCCTTTCTGTAATAAATTATCAATATTTACTGTTATTTATTTATTTATTTATTTTATTGTTTTTACGCCCATAGGGCTTTTACATATAAATTTTTAAATGATTTCACAGTAGGTAGCTATTCATTACCGCCAGAGATGGCATCCAGACACTGTTTCCTAAAATGCACTAGATTTGTGTTGAAAACATCAATATTGTTAGTATACTCGAGTGAGTTAGCACTGTAATTGGTCGATGATTGGCTACAGTAAAATAGTGCATTACTACGGGTTACTCGACCAGGCACTCGTATACTAATTAAATTTGTTAGTTGACAACAGTCAAACATAGATTTTAATACTTTGAACAGAAAGAGCAAATCATTTAATATTCTTCTATTTTATAATGTTTGTATATTCAAAAAGTTGTTTAAAAAAGCTATAATTTAATATATTGCCAATATACATTAAGATTTCCAAAAATTTAAATATGTTTAAGAGGAATGTACACAACTGGCTGATACATGGGAGTGGGGGAAGGGGTGGCTCATCTATTTAAAATCCAAAAATGATAAAGTGAAGAATTTTATATAGTTTTTTCAATATGCATTATTTATTTTGATATCTCTTGTTTACCGTTTGTCCAGTTTTATTTATGTTTATTTCCTTGTAATTGTATTACTTAATCTCCTTTTATTATAATTATTTTAACAATTTTTTAAAAATTATTTTTTACAGTCAAATTATATTCATATCAAATAAATGTACTTTTTTTGTAAATATTTCAGTTAAGCACGGGGTTATACCTAAATAACTGAAAATATAATCATTCCAAACTGTGAAAATTATATATGTGATAAATAAGAAATAAATAAATAAATACTAAATAATAAATAAATAAAAATAATTAATGTTTGCAATGGGAATATTTAATTTAAAATTAATAAAGCGCAATAATTTATGCTGGACTCTTTCAATGTTCTTTACGTGAACCCTGTAATAAGGAGACCAAATGACCGAGTTCTTGGTGTACCAATGCAGTGCCCTATGAGACAAATAATTGTCAACAGGAACCTGATGTCTTGTGAAATGTTGAATTTTTAAGGCTTTTAAGACATTCGTAATGTATGGTCCAGCCCGCTGGAGCTGTGTCCGTTTCCTTACTTCAATATGCATCATGATGACAACTGATACATATATAATAAATAATAACCTAATATAAAAAAATGTTGTTTTCGTGTGTGTGTGATTCAAGCGTCCATACAGAAAGGTTCTCACAGCCTTGAAGCAGATTAGGCATTTCAAATGAATAACAACTGAATAAATACCAACTCATATCTACAGGTTTATAATTTCGATTAAAAGTTCACGTTACTGTTTTGTGTATACTCATACGTGCGAGCTTAAAATATGTATATTAGTAATACCAAATCGTAAATGCGTACTGTTTAAAATTTTGTTTCCTTAGAGCTTAGAGCATGCATCTACAAATTATCATTGTGGTATCTTGGACTGGCAGTGAAGCGTAAGATTGATAATCTTACCTTCATGTGGGTATAAATAAGTTTGAACAAAACGAGCTTTAATAAATAGTTAAAGTTGAATAACTGTTTCAATTTTTCATTAAAAAGCGTATCATAATATTTCTCCCTAATAAACTCCTAAATAATCTTGTTATATTAGGTACATCTTTGCTTCCATTGGTGTTTATTTTTTAAAGAAAATATGGGTCCTGAAATAGGCAAGTAAGTGCTTTTCAGGTATGACAATTGTTCTTTATTTTACAAGGTTTAGATAGATGCTGATCTACGAATATTATTTCAAACATTTTTTTACGTAATCCTTCAGTATTTATTAGACAGATAAAAAAATTACAATAAATTTCAAAATCTTGTACTAGAAGATTCTCGTAAATTTAATAGAAATAAGCTCATTAACGAAATAATATTCTTCAAGAAAGTAGTCCAGATGTCTAGACCGTTAAATTATTATAAGGTATCGACTATTGATAGCATTATGCGTCGTAAAAATTGCGGTTAAGTGGGGTCTGTATTGGTCAGTGATCTAAAGGTCGCCATTTAATCTTCAAAGCAGTCATTCAGCATTTCACAACCAATAAATAAACATTTTCTGTAATCACTTACAATATTTATTATGTTTTTACTATTTGGATATGGCTTAAATACAAATAATGAGAGTGTGATGAAATTCGTCGGCAGCTACGTTAGAGCACGGGACGTGGACCTGACTTGGAACTGGCAGCCGATCGCATTAGAGGCTGTTTGTGGAATCCATATGCTCCACATAGGGAGCGGAAACGGATTAATGATTATGATGTATTGATAATAAGTTGATGATAGTAAAATGTTGAAGGTGTGTCAGATTGATAATATCTTGCTTTTATAGATTTTTTTTTGACTCATACAGTTACAATATAACATAATAAACAATTATCAAGATAATACACTGCATTTGATACACTAATAGGTAAATTTTAAGATACGTTTAATAGAAAAATATCAGTGCAATTGAGATAGGTGGCATAAGAAAATTAAAAAAATTTTGTTTGGAGACCTACTAATCTTTAACGATCAATTAGTGAATTTGGTAAAGACGTTTAAAAATATTTAGTGCTTAATCTTAGCCATACAAATAGTATCGATTATGAAACCGAAAAAAAATATCGTTACCTTCTATGGAAAAATTTTATAACACCTAATAAATAATTTTAAATTTCATCGAAATCGCGGGGGAGTAGAATCTAAATTCCCATACAAGAGTAACCATAATTTTAAAATATAAAAATGTGTTTGAAATTATTTGCTTAAAGGTTACTAATATGTTATCTTGTGGGAAGGAGGATGATGTATTGTTTTAAAAAAATTCAGTCACATTTTTACAAATAATATGGTAATTTGATAAAAAAATTATAAAGTCAAGGAATCTGAACCAAGATAAGAAAATACAAACATAGATGTAATTTTTGTCAGGGATTTTATATCTAAAATTCACTAAACCATGCATTTTTATTTGTCAAAATATTGTGTTTATTGCCTTTGGTGTCGAATCTAACAAATATTTTTACTATCTAGTAATAGTATGATGTTAATATGTATTCACCTTTTGAAATAAAGTTCAGTTACGCAATATTATTTTACTCTTAAATAGTATCGTTCCTTAACCTATCTATTATTGATAGAACTACTAGTGTATAAATATCAGACGATATACAATATATTGAAAAGATCATTTACGTAAACGTTCAAAAAATAGTATATTATTTACAGTAAGACACGTGATTATTAAAAAAATGTAACAAGGTCGTATATTTTTAATTGCTGTTTTTCTTCTCATTTCTTCTGCGTAACAATTACACGGCCTATTGCCGGCATTATCTCATCCCAGATCTTCCGATAATTATTAGATTTGACGTTTGTTGGATAGAAACGTCGAGTTCCTTCATGATCTTTACTTCACAGTATGCAAATGGGTATATTCACCATACTCACATATTTCACGGCTTCTGGTTTTGTTGGCAGGGATGTGCCAAAACACATTCAGAAAAAAAATCTAATTTAAAAAAATGTGAGGGCACTATGCCACGTGACTTCGGCTGCATCTCCGTACATTCGTAAACCTCTTTTTTCTCCCTGGAATTTAGAATTACTAGGCCAATAATTTTTTCACAAGTTTAAAGCCCACTTTATATGGGACAGAAAACTGTACAGTTACTTGTGCAGTTTGCAAACTGTCCCGTGTAAAACGAAAACTGTATGGAATATTGAATGACCGACGCGACGTTTGGCTGACCTGTAGCTCGATCACAGATCACTATCGACGCGGTAATAAGCGACGTGATAACGATTTTTTACCATGAATGTTTAACGTTTTCGCGATCACAATGGAACACGCGTTAAAAGTTATCGATCGGGATTATTAAACGAATCAAGTCGCGAGCCATTTCCCGAGATATATCTTCTTCGCACATATCTTCTTTCAATCTTTCTCGAGTGCCGTATTGCATTTAGCCGGCGTTCGGCAAGCCAAATATTGAGAAAAGCAGTCGACATAATAAACAATCCGACACGCGCGTTGACTTTCTTGATTTGACGTTTGACGTTTAGCCGCGATATTTATTACCATCTATGGTGCTCGGCAACGCGAACGTGGTATGAACGTATGTTCATTGTGATCGGTCAAATGGTTAGCGTTAGCACGTGGTTAGCACGTTTTTAATTACGTCGATAGTTATCTGTGATTGAGCTCCTGATGGTTAATGTTTTTTTATGTAAACGTTTAGATACATATTAAGGTATATTGTTTGCTTTTAAAAAAGTTTAAAACGAATAACATATTTATATTATTAGCTATGTAAACAATTTCAACAATATTAAGCGTGTCTTTTGACAGACTGTACAGTTTTCTGAACAAGAAACTGTACAGTTTTCTGAACAAGAAACTGTACAGTTTTCTGTCCCGTTATTGACAAGAAGCGTGGTTGTATCGTCTTATTGTTTTGTGTAAGTAGATACATAAATGGAATGCACACACTGACTTCAAATATTTATGTTGTTCTAATTTTGAGTTAAAAAACTGATTAGCATATCCCTGGATGTGATTAAACGTGAGTGTCTCAACCAATGCAGCTTACTAAGGTTAAAATCTGGGTCATTTTGTAACCACGCCTGCTGTACTGTGGCACCGTACATTACTAAGATAATAGTGCTTAGCTGTGAAATAAGCTAAGCCGACCATCACTTCTGGTAGAAATAATACGGAAAACTTCATTTATCATAGCCGCATTGTATTATGCTGTACTCCACTCTGTACATTATAGATACTGCCGATTCACTCTGTTGTGAAACCGTCCTTACAAATGTTTCTCGTGTGTTTGTATTGATGGATCGATTACACACTAATTATTCGCTAAGAATTTGAACAAAAAACAATTAGTGAATGAATAGTTTTGGTAATATTATAGCTAATGTTTATTGCGTTTTATCTGAATTTCGCATTGTTTACATTTTACATTTATTAAGTCAGTAACATATTGTATTGAATTTGCGATGCAGAATCTCATATCAAGTTAAATTACGCAGTTACGTACAAAAAATAAAACTTTGATATTCAGAATGAATATAAATTTTGGTGCTTTTACAAACTTATATTCCGGAAAAAAAATAAAATATGATGCGACTGTGCCTGGATGTAGAAGTCGAGGAAGGCCGAGAAAGACATGGCATGATCAAGTAAAACAAGTGCTTGAAAGTGGGCATGTAAGAAGTCGGAATAATCGACGTGCGTGCATGAGAAGATGTATGAATGTGGAGGAAGCAAGAGAAGTATGCCAGGACAGAGTGGTGTGGCGTTCCATTCTCTCTGCCTATCCCTTCGGGGAAATGACGTGATGGTTAGTTAGTTAGTTAGTTATTATATTCCGGATTCACTGATGACAGCAAAAGGCACGAATAATCGAAAAAATTTCACATATTATTACTACCAGTAGCAGTACTACATTCTAAGGATATAATATTATACGTTGACAAATTTTTGAAAAGTATAGTAATTCTATTCTAATTCTAAAAATAAAACAAAAAACCCTTCGTAATTTTCAAGAATGTTCAAAGAACCTATTTTACAAAGGGATGCGGCCTATGAATGTGGCGCTTGTGACCCTTTTAATCTCATAGATCCCCAGCCATTTTGAGTGTCCAAATACTTGTAGACAAAAACTGGATTTCACTCTTTACGGGCTAATAATTACAATTTGACATCTCAACACAGACGAGAAATTTGGAAGGGAATATGGATATCTAGGCGTTTACAAACTCCTCGTCTCTGTTGAGATGTCAAATTGAGATCATTCATTTTTCAAGTGTTGCTAAAGTAGGTCATTTTAGAAGAATTCTTGATACGTTATTGATTAAGTTGGTATATTGTTCCTGAAAATGTGTGAAAATTCACAAATACGAAAAATACCTAATCTGTTAATACATTTTTAAAATTATAATAATATTAACCTACACTTGGAATGTGAATCACAAAAAATAAAAAAATCATTTCATCTTCCAGATAGAAGTTTCGCAGTCATTTTCACGCCTTTGTTTTTTTATATCAATCAAATAATAAAATAATTATACATACAAAATAAGAAATCATGTATGAAATTTAGTACACGTTGTTATATTCAATGCTGGATTACAAAAACGTTTCATCATAATAAAATTTATAATGTAAAATATTTACACGGTTCTAACATGATTGAGATCGGTAAATGGCGTAATAATTAATAATAATGTATCAATAATTAATAATAAAGAATTCGTATTTGGAAGCCTGTATTAAATGGCTAAAGTAATTCGAACGAATGCTTTTAGTCTGAACTTTAAATGTGTGTTGAACTTTAAATTTCACATTTCTTTCTTAATATAACTATCCTATAAATTTTATACCGTCTCGACCGTTATTAAATGCTTTTATGATCTACATCATTACTTGTTTAAAATGTAGGAAGTGCATCAGATATTTACTTACGAAATTTAATTTACAGTTTTTGGTTCACCTAGTGGTTGGCGCGGTTGGACTACCATGCATGGTTTGATTCCCGCTTAGAGATAATATGAAAAAAAAAAAAAGTTTTTTAAGAAAAAAAACTGTTTCTTCATCAGCCATTGTTTGTCCACTGCTGGACATAGGCCTCCCCCATATTGGTCCACTGCTTTCTGTCCTGGGCCTCAAGCTGCCATCTGGATCCTGCAGTACTTTTTATGTCATCTGTCCATCTTCTTGGTGGTCTTCCTACAGGTCTCCTTGCAGCTCTAGGTCTCCAGTTCAGCAGGCGCTTCGTCCATCGGTCCTCATTCTGGCGTGCCACATGTCCAGCCCATGTCCACTTCAGCTGGGAGATAGCTTTTATGACGTCTATGACTCTAGTCCGTCTTCTTATCTCCTCGTTAGTGAGATGGTCTCTTAAACTGATGCCGAGCATGCTTCGCTCCATTGCCCTTTGCGCTACACGGAATTTATTGGCCGATTGGATAGTCAGTGTCAATGTCTCAGCCCCATAAGCCAGCACTGGAAGTATGCACATGTTAAATACCTGCCTTTTAAGGTTGTTAGGAATTGGACTCTTCATAATGTGGGATACATTCCCAAACGCTGCCCATCCCAGCCTAATTCGGCGGTTTATTTCAGCTGTTTGGTTGTCTCTTCCTAACTTAATCGGGTGGCCTAGATATACATACTCCTTTACATTTTCAATAACTGTGCCGTTAATGACTATAGGCGCATTGACATTACTCATAACTTTGGTTTTAATTTTGTTTATCTTTAAACCTATCCTCTCGGAGAGAGCAGCGAGGTCCGTAAGCATCCTCTCTACTTGAATATAATATACTAAAAATCTGTAACATGCTTCCAACAACTTTTAAAAAAGTCATTAATTTTTCAGTTTTAAAAGAGAGACGCCTGCTGACTTCTTAATATCGTCTATCGATCTCTAAGATAGACATCCGTGAGGTCTCAGGTTTCAAATCTCTACACCAAGTCGCGTTATGTCCATCTATCGACCGTCATTCTGGCAATTTCAACTTTGGCCCATTAATTTTCCTTCATTATTTACCCCTGTATCTATATTATGTATAATACTGCAATTTTGTGTCCATTGGACCTACATATGGCTGCATGTTTAAGAAATAAAAAGTACCAATCTCTAAGTCATGAAAACAAAAAACAAGATCCCATTCTCTTTTTTAATTATTACTAATATCATTAATGTTTCCACTACTTCCGAGAATATTATTTCTGTGGGAAAATCCGTACAATTTACACAACATTTTCGGCTGTGTACGGCAAGGTTAATGAGATTTTTACCTTCTATTGTGAGAAGAGATATGATTTGTTCATTTTTTATGAAGCATTAACTTTACATTTAAATGATTATAACTGCGCCAACAAAAAAAACATACCTAAATTTATTATTTAGTATGTCTAACTAGATAGTTTGTAAGGAAAAACTTTCGGTGCTATGATATTTTTAATAACGAAATGATAGACGACAACCCTAACGATTGCGAAATGGCTAAATTGTTAGGTTTGATATTGGATGCATAAGATTTTATAAGATGGTGTAAATTTCATCATTATCATCATCATACGCTCCAATAAGTAGCATATGGATTCCACACACTGCCTCCAAGCCAAGGGATCGGCCGCCAGTTCCTCCCAAGTCAGGTCCACGTCCCGCGGCTCTGACGCAAACTGCCGACGGATTGTCAACAGCGGACGTCCAGGACGCCAAGAACCTGATGCCTCGTAAAATAGGCAAGCATGGTTAAGGCTCCCGGGAGGCATACTTAGTATATGGTCTAGCCATCGGAAACGTAAATTTAAGCAATGCTATTAAGACCAATCATAAATTTATGCCGAAAATATCGACAACATAAAAATCGTATTTTTACACTTCTAAAACGTATAAAAAAGGGACTACTTTGAATCATAGATATCGAACGGAGTTGTGGTTTAGTAGTAGGTAAAGTAAAGTCACAGACTCCGAATTAGAACATACTGGTACATAATCGACGGTGGAATGGATAGAGTTACTAAGCGACATAATGTGTGCAAAGGAAAATGATACCAAGACATAGTAATATCATAGTCGCTTAGTACTTTTTCCTTTCCACCGTCGGCGTCGATTAAATTTTATTAGATCGTCAGTCAGGTGTGGTAGTTAGAGCGTTGAGCTACCATACATGAGGTTTGATTCTCGTGGGGGTAATTGATTCTATTCACCCTGGTTTACGGTACCACTTCACTGCACACAAAAAATACGCATAACAATCCTTTGCAGCATTTACTAATACATTTTTATCGAGTTTTAATTATGTTTCAGCTTAAAGTTTACCGGTACGTTTTAATTAAGATATTCCAACATTCTTGCTTTTGATTATTTTCACCCTGATTTACTGTACTAACACTGCACAAATTTGCATAGAAACAATCCTCCTTTGCAGCATTTACTGATACATTATTATCGAGTTATCATGATGTTCCAGCATTTAGTTTACCGGTACATTTGCATTAAGATATTCCAACTTTCTTGCTTTTGATTATATTCACCCTGATTAACTGTACTACCACTGTACAAATGTGCATAATAACAATCCTCCGATGCAGCATTTACCGATATATTCCATTGATATATCAACGTACCCATTACATTTTAACATGGTATACATCTTCCATTATGCAGCATCTGCACATCTGAACCATGCGAGGTCAATGAAAGTAAAAAGACCAAGGTTTGAGGTCGACTCAGCTCAAATGTCGACTCACTGAGCCCATCTTTAACCTCTTCAGACCTCTTGTGACTTTAAACTAATCACCTTAAAGTGTTTTTGTACTTTTACAAATTATAAAAAAGTAGAAACAAAAAAAAACTTAATGTCATAACGGTATAATTTGGGACCTTCAATGACCTTTTTACATCGTTAGAGCAGTATTTATTTACACCCAGTCTTTCTATAAATGCTAATTTTCGTTAAAATATTTTTTTTTAAATTTTGAATTTTACTTACAGCACGAGCTATATTATAAAAAATTTAATAGTAATTTACAAACCGTTTTACATAGTTTTTGGGAATATGCTTTTGAATTTCAATAAAAAATATTTATTGATCGATTAAAGAAATTAGGAATTGGATTTTTGCTAGTAGTTATGATGTTTTTTCAAATGTAATAAATTAAATATAAAATAATGATGAAAAATAATAAAATATTGTGTAATTACGGATGCAATAATAAAAAGTGATGGTTAAGTGCTGGTTTAGTGCCAATATGTGCAATTTAATGCAAATTAAAATCATTATTTATTATTTTTTTGCGAGTTAACTTTCGTTAAACTGTTGTTTACTTTAAAGTTTAATTACATTAATAGGAGTAAAATTTATATACCTACATTGCTTTCGAATAAAAACCAAATTAATACTTAATATAATATGGTATTGAGTATCTTATGCAATTTATTTTCCTCATAAGTCAATTAAGATTCCGTGGGTATTTCATATTTAATAAGCATCTTCTAATCATATCTCGTTAGCGTTTAAAAAAATAAGTCAGAGAAAGAAGCTTATTTTTTACCGAATAAGAAATCTATCATATAGTATGTAAATAAGTTAATTTATTTTATATTTATTTATTTATAGGAAAACCAACAGTCAAAAAATCATTATAATAAACATTTAAAGAAAACAGAGCGTTAATTAAAAGCGCTACTCTCGTGGTGTAGTTGTAAGAGCGTTGAGCAATATAGCATGAAGTCATTTTAACGTTGGTTTATTGTTTCATAACATTTTACCTTTATTTGAAGCGTAGTGGTTTTTGTTTGTAAGTACAATGCTTGGACTACCACTGTGCGTACTAGGACAGTGTAGGTAGTACTGGTGTACTTTGTGATACCAATATTTTGCCCTAAGAAACATTTCATTTAAAAAACACTACCAATGTTATGTTTCATATAAATATTTATAGACTAGTGGTAGCGCATTTGGCTACGTGAAGAAGTCGCGGGACTGATAAGGGCCAACATGAAACTTTTTTTACATAATGTTATATAAGATCATTGCACTTGGTGCACTGAATGACTAGACTGATCATCTTTGGTCATGTAACAAATTATTAAGATTCACTGCACTTGGTGATCCAATGACTACAAAGCACTGGTTATATCTTTGGGGTTTATAATTAAGTAGTAGTATTAAATATTAATCTAAGCACAGCTAATAGTGATAATCGCAAAAATTACGGGACTCAACTCAACATAGATTAACGTTCGTGATCATACGGCTCAATGCGTGTCTAGATACGTGCGTGATAAAACTAGAGCAGATTTTTTTCGGTATACTAACGTTCTAGTAGACTTTTTTAAACTAGCATGGCACTCGACATAAATTTGTTTTAGAGAACTTATAGGCAGCCATGTCAGGACAGGAGTGGTATGGCGTATAGAGCCCGCTTTTTTTTTTTTCCGCCTAATCATTTTTAAACGGGCGAAAAGTGGCATGCACTCGACATAAATTTGTTTGTAGTAGGAACGAAGGAAGCATGTATCAAGGACAGTAGTTAAGCCCTGCGGCGTCTACCCTCTCCGCCTACCGCTACGTGATTTTTGGAAATGGCGTTATTGGTTAAAAGTCCTACAGTGAGTGAATTTGTACACAGTATCAAAGAAGTAGTAAAATGTTACCCTGCGGGCGTTGTTAGGAGTTCCTTTTTTTTAAAAAAAAGGGGCGCCTTGATTAACGGTTGTTCCACCGTTCTTGGATTTGCTAAAAGTCCCCTGATAAAATTTGTAAATATGTCCCTATTAACCCCACAATAGAAAAAAAAACAAAATTATTAGATTATTTTGAAAGCGTGTGTTCCCACATAAACCCAATGCTTGTGCAAACAATATGGCAATTAACTGAGGCCCACAAATCTATGTACCATCCTCTTAAGAACCGTAGAAATTAGGATTTTCCGCAGTAGATTATAATGAAGTTTTTATTTTTCGAACAGTCCATAAACCCAATGCTTGTACAAAAATAAAAACTAACAAAAAGTACTGTAATGCAAGTAGTTAAGTGCCCTGTGTAAATTGTGATCCGAAGATGCTAGGTATTTTTCCGCGTTGAGCTACCAAGATTCTCGTGGGGTGTAATTAATATATTTGTTCCATTGCAAATAGAAAATAGATATGTATTGATGATTAATTTACGGTGTAAATAGGGTAATTATTTCCTGCTTTTGTTTATAGTTAACCATGGTTTTCGGTTCAACTACAAGTAACTGCATAACTATCCTTTGTAAATACATTTTCAAAGTTTTAATTTTATTTTCACTTTAAGTTTTCCGGTTACGTTTTTAAATAAGAGTTCCAAGATTCTTGTTTTTTGTTTATATTCCGAAAATATACGTGACTAATACTAAGCAAGAATTTGCCATTAGAAAAATGCTCCTTGGCAGCATTTAAGAACGATAATATCGAGTTAACATATGTGTTCCAGGTTATTTACCGGTACTATTTGCATTAAGAATATTCCGACATTTTCTTACTTTTGATTATATGCTCCCTGATTAATCTGTACTACCACGTTTCTGTGCAAATAACAATCCCTCCGCAGCATTTACCGATATATTCCATAGATAATATGACGTTTTCCTCATTTTAACATGGTAACTTCCAGTATGCCGCATGGCTCACTATCTGAATCCATGTGCGAGGTTGAAAGTAAATAGGACCAAGGTTTAGGTTCGGCTCAAATGTCGACTCAATGAGCCATCCTTTAACCTCTCTCAGACCTCTTGTGACTTTAAAACTTATCACTTAGTGTTTTTTTGTACTTTTACTAATTAAAAAAGTAGAAACACAATAAAACTTAATGTCATTACGGTAAAAATTTGGGACCATGACTTTTTTCGTTAGAGCAGTTAAACACACCAGTACTTCTAATAAATGCTATTTTCGTAATATATCATTTTTTAAATTTTGAATTTTACTTAGAGCTTTAAATTATATAAAAATTTTTAGTAATTTACAAACCGTTTTTACATAGTTTTTGGGAATATGCTTTTGAATTTAATCAATTTATATGATCGATTAAATCTAGGAATTTGGATTTTGTGCTAGTTGTTATGATGTCTTTTAAATGTAAATATTAAATATAAAATAATGATGAAAAATTAATAAAATTATTGTATAATCACAGGATGCAATACTCTGTGTGGTTTGTATGCAAAAAATGCATAATTGCAAATTATTGTTTAATAATTTTTTCGCGTAGTTAACATATCGTTAAACTGTTGTTTACTTTTATAGTTTATATTACATTAATAAGTAAAATTTTTAAATACCTACATTGCTTTCGAAATATTAATACTTAATAAAATAAGTATTGAAGAAACTATGATATTTATTTACTCAATCTCAATTAAGGTTTAAACGTCGGGTATTTCATAATGTAATAACCATCTTCTACACATATTCGTTGCGTTAAAAACACCAGTCACAGAAAGAAGCATATTAATTTTTATAAAGAAATCTAAGAACTAGTAGGGAAAAAACCTTAGATTTATTATGTCTAATAGGAAACCAACAGTCAAATAATCATTTAGTATTTTAAAGAATCTGCGTTATTTAAAAAGGTATCTCTCGGATGTTGACGTTGTTAAAGCGTTTGGAGTATATAGCATTTTATTTTAAGTGGTTTTAGTTTCATAAGTGCTCCCACATGACGAAGAGACGTTTCTTGTACTTTGTGAACTAATACACATTCCTATGCACCATTAAGTGCGTACTAGGGACAGTAGTAGGTAGTTCTGGTAGGTATAACTCGGTGATTACCGTTGAATTTTGTTTGTACGAAACTATTATCATTTAAAAAAACACTACCAAAATTTAGGTTAACAAATCCGATCCGTTGAATAGTGGTAGCAAGCATTTGGCACCGTGCATTCGATAGTCGCGGGTTGAAATTCACATAAGGGCCAACATTGAACCATTTTGTTTCATATTTTTTGATATTAATTTTATGTTGGAGGTACCTACTAGCATACGATGATCATATTGCCTTCTTGTAACAATCATATGCCCTGCACACTAACAACTATTAAGCCATGGTCAGTAACCCTAGAAGCGTATAAAAATTGTATGGAAACTTTATCCTAATAACAGCATTTATAATAGTAGATAGACGTAATGCGTATTAACCCCTCATTTATAAGCACGTACAATATAGGTTAACGCATGACGAATATGCACTCACTCGTGCGGTAAACGGAGGAGATAAACGTTTTGTAGGTATCACGATCGGTCCTCCATCCATCGTAGTTATTGCGGATAATCACGGAGGAGATAAATTGAATTCCGGTTAAGAGGAAGCGAGGTTTAGAGGCCAACAACATAGATCGTTCCTAGTCATTACACAGACCTGACCTCCTAATTAAGGCATTTCTGGCCATATACCTGATTTGCTATTCGTTTTAATGGTACACCAAAAGAGGCAAAGATACCGTTTTGCGTGTTGTGTCCTGGATTTATTAAACTTAATTTATTAAAGTAATTACAAAAGCTAATAGTGATAATCGCATTACGCGTAATGCGTCTAACCCCTCGTTACAGTATAGTAACGTAAATTGAGATCAAACGATTGGACGAATATGCAACTCACTCGTGCGGATAATTAGACATTTTAAACATGCGAAAAAAGCATTGCACTCGACATAAATTTGTTTGTAGAGGAAGCGAAGGAAGCATGTCAGGACAGAGTGGTATGGCGTTCTACCCTCTCCGCCTACCGCTACGGGGAAATGGCGTGATGGTTAGTTAGTTAGTAAGAAGAAGGTACAAAGTATCAAAGAAGTAGTAAATGTTAGCCCTGCGGGGCTTTTAGGCGCTTCCGCGCCTTGATTTTTGGTTGTTCCACCTTTAGTTGATTGGCTAAAAGTCCCAACATGTATTAATTAATCAATGGTCCAAACAAACAGAAACCTTATTAACGGAGGCCCACAAATCTATGTTTTTTCCCCTTGTAAAATCTTTAAAATGTCAAGTATTACCCCATATATACAAAATTAAAATATTATTTTTTGAACTGTCACATAAACCCAATTGCTTGTGCAAAAAATATGGCATTACTGTAAGTAGGGTACCTCCTCTTAAGAACCGATGGAGATTATTTTTTCCGCAGACAACACTGAGATTTATTTTTTCGGCAGACATCACCAATGTACAAAATAAAAAAATAAAAAATAAAAAAATAAATAAAAGTATCTGTGTAAATTGTTGTTCAAATTGTGGTATTTTTACAAATAATGATTTGGCCATTTTTTTAAATATATAATAACCTGTAAAATGCTTTCCTCGGCACAGTGAGGAATGCATTAAAAATAACAATATATATATTATAAAACTGTTATGTCCGAAATATTAAAAATTAAATCAAGGAAAACACGCTTCTGGTAGTCATCTTAGAAGTGTAAGAAAATCGTTGCTCCAGTGCTAAATTCCAGTAATAAAATCGACGTTTGTGTGGAGAAAACCCCGGGCCTCAAAACCACGCTTCCTCTTACTAACCTACCGCCTTCTTCAACCAGATAGGTATGTATGTAATGTTCTCAATTGGCCTAGATTTCTAAGTGCTTAAGTACTAAAGATTCACTTTCTGGAGTTTAATAGAACATTCTGATGATTTTTCTTTCATTAGCTACCGTTTTTCTTAGTTAAGATTTCATCTGTAACATTTACATACTCTGATAGATACTTTCTACATAAAAAATTTGCATACTGTTGTATGTCAATAATTTATGTATCTTATGGGAAAAATATGCACATTTCGTATTAAATGACTTATCGACTTTTCTATGTATACCGGTTTCGAGACTTAACCCGTCTCTTCGTCAGGAGTAACACAACTAAACCAACATGCAAATACCACTACACACCTTCACCATAGTAGATTTATAAAAATAAGAAAGTAACCCTTGGTTATGTGTCTAATCTGATTTCGATTTAGTATTTTTGTGAATCTGCTATAGTAAAAATGGTATTTGCATGTTGGTTTAGTTGTGTTTGTCCTGACGAAGAGACGGGTTACGTCTCGAAACCGGTAGACATAGATAGGTCTTCGGTGAGTGGTTTTATACATTTCATACAAAATTTAGGACCACAAAGTTAATCCTTTGAATATGCATATTTCATTCGTTAATTTAGTTGAATCAATTGTCACCCATCATTATTTTATTTTTATTTTATGTTAGGTACCTACTTCGGTTCATATGCTTTCCTAAAACTATTAAATTAACCCTAGGAAGCGTATAAAAATTGTATGGAAACGCCCCTTCAAGTGAATTATTTTTCGAAGGTTACGGATGTGTATTGTGTATTTATCCATAGGTAAAGTTTTGTTTTTTATTTCGGATATTCGATAGTTCCGGTTACGGCGAGGTCCACAACGTTCCTAGTCATTACACAGACCAAACCTCCTAATTAAGGCATTTTCTGGCCATAATTGCTAGCCTCTACACCAAATGAGGCTAGGATGGATGTGTCCTGGGATTAGAAAGGCTGTAAACATGCACTACGAAAAGAACAACAGACAATTACGAGAACGTAAATATCAATTACTATTAATAATTTGACATAGATCAGAGTTTGCAGAATTTTATTAGTTGCCATCTGGCCTCGGGCGTTGAAACTGTTTCTCAAACTTGCTAAATGCTATATCTTGTTTTAGTTAATAATTCTTTAAAGAGTGCTAGCTCCAAAACTAGTTGAGGAATAAGGTAGGTACTAGTAGGTAAATGTGTTTGAAACAAAGAATGTTTATTTCGTGATTTTTCATATACCGCGCCGTGTAAGAGTGTTGTTTTGACATATATTAATTTTCAAATATTCGAAATGAAATTGGAGCAGAATAAAGGCTTAGATAAGCAGTACCGACAAAATTAAGAAAGGTCTTTTACGTTGGTTCGTTAATGTAGAGCGAATGGATGATGAAAAACGGCCAAAAAAATATTTGAGGTGACTGTGCCTGGATTAGAAGTCGAAGAAGGGCGAGAAAGACATGGCATGACCAAGTAAAACAAGCGCTTGAAAATGGGCATGTAAAGAGTCAGAATAATCGACGTGCGTGCATGAGAAGATGTATGAATGTGGAGGAAAGCAAGAGAAGTATGCCAGGACAGAGAAGTGAGACGTTCTATTCTCTCTGCGTACCCCTTCGGGGAAATGGCGTGATGGTTAGGTAGGTACATACATTTTTATATTTATCTGAGAATGAAGCTATGATCTAAAATGCCAAATATTTTACAGTCAAAATGTCCCTGGTTCGATACTTTCGGACGACCATTCTTTTGTTAACGACCATTCTTTCAATGATTACTTTAATGCTATTTAATGAATACACATTGTAATTGTGATTATTACTTTAATTATTCTTTAATTTTCTTGATTGCTACTACTACTCTCCCTTATCTGCATCCAACGGTGCATAGTGCACTGCATTGGTACACCTAGTGTGGTGAATCTTGATAATTTGTTACACGAAGCAAGATTCTGATAATCAGCTTCAGCGGCAGTCCAAGGTATCACATGTGAAATATTTTTACATGAAAATCACATTTATGACAATATTTCATAATGCCCCCCATCCCATTTTCTTGATTATTAAATAAAAACCCAAAATATTTTGACAGTTTTTAAAAAATTGTTCCAGACAACATGGCAAAGGTGAAGTTGGATGAAATTTTTATTTCCATATCGGTGCTAAAGAGTGGTAACAAATGCTTTTAAAAAATTACCTACATAGAGAGAAATCCTATAAAAAATAGCATAGGTAACCAAATCACAGAAGTGCAGTTCTAAATTATTGTATTACATTGTAATTTCTATTACATCAAGCGTATATGTAAAATGACCGTAATAATAAAAAAATAAAAAAAACTTTTGGTTGTCTGAAAGTCGGTTTACGGACGATAATTTTACGTGATAACGTCACAAGAAAACATTGATGAAAAATAGCATACAATTTGACATCTCAACAGAGACGAGAAACTTGGAAGGGAATATGGATATCTAGGCGTTTACAGGGCTTATGACCTGTCATTGGCTGGGTTAAGTGGCCACTTGATGTATTACAACATTCCCCATTTCACCTAGTATTTGATATCCATATCTGCCAATATACAGTAAAATGGCGCGATGCTTCACATGTGAACTCTCTGTCATCCATTGAGAAAATTGTAATTATTAGCCCGTAATGGGTGAAATCCAGTTTTTGTCTACAAGTATTTGGACACACTCAAAATGTTGTTTATAAAAATAGCATACTTTTATGAATTGAATTAAATTGTTATTACTGAATTATCATTATTTTGTATAATACAAATCAGGAGTTAATTGATTTTTTTTTTATAAATTATCATTTTTTTAGTTTTTTTTTCTTGTGTTCTGTTTCCCTTCTACTCGGACGCATCGGCCGATGGAGTGGAAGAGAAATAGATGCGTCACAAACCGAACGCTTACGCCTCTCTATCGCTTGTTCCGCGCTCTTGCTTGCACACTCAGCTCAGGCGGAACGTGACAATGAGTCATGCTTTTTCGTGTGTGCAGCCGGCGTTCGATTTATTAGACGTTATCACGTCAAAAAAACTGTTGTTTTATAGGGTAATAATCTTTACAAATTAAATTAATTGAAGCTTATCGCATTAATAAATAACATCACTACATATAAAATTAAAGACACATCGGTTTTAAAAATTAAATAGTCACACAGTTTAAGAAACGCTTGGCCGCTCATTACCTTTGATACCTAATTTCTGTATGAATAAGCATTTTGCATTCATCTAACCATTACTATGTTTCTGCCAAAGTATCGTAAATGTACGATACTTACGAACATAATAATGGTTAGGGGAATGCATATTTACATTAAAACAATCATGTTTATCATGGCTTTATAATGAATTACCACATCACATAGGTACCTTACATCAATAATTATGCACTATCGTCGAAAATCTTACATCTTAGCAATTCTTACCTTTGAAACAATAGAATATAATAAATGTACAATAAAGATCGTTTATAAAAGATTTCAATGAATTGAATTACGTTGCGTATCATAGAACCTTAAATACGAAAAAATGTGACAAAGCTTTGTATTACATTCGAGGTATAAATTGTTGCGATAGTTTTTACTAAGTACGGGAAGGTAGATTATAGAAGACGATAAAATATATACTTTTCACTGAGACTGTAATAGTTTTTTGTAACATTCAAAGCTTTCTCACATTTTTACGATGAGAATTTATACAACTCAAGTGTATTCAATAAACAAACAGATTTTTTAATTAGGTACACATCGTAGTTATCAGATTATCTCAAAAATATGAGTAATAATTCTCTAGCATGATTTTTCTCTACACTCAGTTAAATAAAACAAAAACTACCTATTATAAGGGCAATAGCGAAGCAATGCTCGGCATCAGTTTAAGAGACCATGTCACTAACGAGGAGATAAGAATTAGGACTAGATCATGGACGTCATAAAAGATATCTAAAAAATGGGCTGAACATGTGGCGAGCCAAATGGGGACCATCTCGCCTGCATGATTTTTCTCTACACTCAGAAGATGGAAATAAACAAAAAACTACCTATTAGGCCCAGGACAGAAATACCGCCTATGTCAGCAGTGGACGAACAATGGCTTGAAGAAGAAGAAGAAGACCTATTATAATACCGCCTCCATTTTTAAGATATCATCTTTAATAATGCAAACACGCATCTGGTCGATATCTAAAATGTGTGAGAAAATCATTCCTCTAATGTTAAATTCCAGGGAGAAAATCGAAGAATACGTTTGTATGGGAAGCGGCCGCGAGTCCCGTGGTGGAGTATGCTCTTAACTGGACTTGGTGTTTCAAATCTGTGCCCTATGCACCATTAGATACGGATAAGGGAAAGCAGTTGCAGTATTTGTACGGGTTATTAATCACCCTTTAAAACTATTTGTGGAACATTGGACGTTTGAAATTTCCATACATTATTGTTGTTACTTGATATTTTAACAAATGGTAAGGCAATAAACCCACTATATAATTAACCGAAGAGAAAACATTTTTTTTATTTCGTTAAAATTTCTAAATAAGTTATTAAATTATTTATCGTGTCACAATCAATCACAGATAACTATCGACGTAGTTAAAAACATCAAAGATCACAATGAACATACGTTCATACCACGTTCGCCGTCGCCGAGCATTGCCGAGCGTTGCCGAGCACCATAGATGATAATAAATATCGTGGCCAAACGTCAAACGTCAAATCAACGCGCGTGTCTGATTGTTTATTATGTCGACTGCTTTTCTCAATATTTGGCTTGCCGAACGCCGGCTAAATGAAATACGGCACTCGAGAAAGATTGAAAGAAGATATGTGCGAAGAAGATATATCTCGGGAAATGGCTCGCGACTTGATGCGCTCGTTTAATAATCCCGATCGATAACTTTTAACGCGTGTTCCATTGTGATCGCGAAAACGTTAAACATCCATGGTAAGAAATCGTTATCACGTCGCTTATTACCGCGTCGATAGTGATCTGTGATCGAGCAACAGCATCATTGTTTCCCACAGCTCGTAAAATAACATATCGATATCTTAATATGCAAATTGTGTAACTCCAAAATGGTTACTTTACAGGGTGGGCAAAAAACGCAATGGTGTAATTGCCTAATTTGCAGCGTTGCCAATACTAACGTGGCAGTTGCCCATTTTTCTTGGTGTGGTTTTTAGGGCATTTGTAATAACGTTGGACTCTCCTAATTTACCCAGCTCGTGTATTAAAATACAGGCAGCAAAATGTCATCATAAAGTCATTTTGTCAGAAAATGGAGTTACCTACATAATTTTCATATTAAGGTATCGATATAGAATTATTATTTTCCCAAGATGAAAATCACACAATGAATAAATTATCGATATTTTTTAAACAATAGTGGTTTGCATTGCCTTCTTTTTCTTTTCTTTCTACCTTCACGTTAAAAAGTTATCAAGAGACACTACACTCGGTGTACAAGTGCAGTGCCCTATGTACTATTGGGAGCCGATAAGAGAAAGTAATAGTAATACTCTCTTTCTTTTCTGGGTTAGGTTGATAATGTATAGTTGATATCCCGACAGAGACAGAGAAACTCTGAAAACGAAGTTATGAAGGATTATCTAGGCGTTTACAGGGCTTATGACGTGCATTGGCTGGGTTAAGTGAGCATTTGATATACAGCAACATTCTCCATTTTGTCATCTGATAACCATATTTGATTTTTTTAAAATTAATTACATATTGTTTTCGGAAGTTTATAGCACGTGAAGTCTTTTAAAAATCCATTTACAAAAATCAATGTCATCTGTTTGTCCGACATATTCAAAATTCTCTTATCAAAATGGCGTTGCTGGTTTTCACATTGTATTTTAGTTAAGTTGAAACAACAATACACATAGCATTTTAAGAAATAAGAATAGTCATGGAATTGCGTAATGAAGAAAAGTGGCAAAAACAGGTAGCAATTTGATTGATTGCCACCCGCATACAGAATCTACGTAGAAACAGATGCAAATATTATTCAGTACATTCAAATATATTCTCTTTACAACACCTAGGAAGTAAAAGTGAGAGAAAGATTCAATTCTAAAGAACATTCTTCGATAAAAAAAAGGTTTTGAAATTTATAGACACGGTTTATCAAGTGAGTTGAGCAAGGGATATTGCTGGGTTTTTACACCCTTCGTGTAATTAATAATGAATTATTATACATAGGGTATCAAAACTTGTTGTACAACCCGAAAGTTGTTGGATCTACATCGTATATGGAGTTTTTTTTTTTTTTCAAAAGAATTTTTTTTGTTTACATAGATATACATTAAAAACACATATATGTACAATAAAAAATATATATATAAACAAAAATCCCACCAAGGCATAGCCTGTTTGTGGGTTTACTGTGAAAGTCATACAGTGTGCACGTGGCAAAAGAGAAAGATAAAGTAATGTAGAAATAAAAAATAACGGATAATGTAAACAAGATAAGTAAAAAAAATTATGAATACAAGGTTTTTATTCTGAGCTTTAAAATATTTTTTTTTCTTGTAAAAAACTATTAACAGTACCTACCTACTATAGATTAAGTTAAATTGCTAATCTGTTAAATTCCGTGTTTTTTTTAAACAACGAAACAAAATATGTTTGAAAATATATTTGTAAAAATTTCTTGAAAAAAAATCAACTTCTTATTGAATTTTCTTGAAAACTAGGAAGTTACGGGTCAAATAAAATAAAAATGCTACTAAATCGACTCCAAATATGACGTAGATTCATCGGTTTCTCGCTTGTAGGTACATTGAATTTGTAGGTACACAGTGTATGTTGATCGCAGTAACTATGCAAGCATCAAATTTTGTATTGTTCCTATAACGTGTTATAATACATATTTTTAGTACATGTTTTTTGTCTCTAAGAAGCCGCAATTTATTGCACTTAGAAAGAGAATTATTTAAATTCAATGTAACATTTCCTCTAAAAATTAGTCTTGAAGATGGAATGGTTGTTTTAAAACCAATAGACAGAAAAATATCTAAAGTAGTTACAACAATGTTTGGATATCATTATTTATTTATTAATTTAAGAATCATTATTTGGAAAGAATCTATGTAGAAACCCTTATGATATCCATTACTAGTAATAGAGGTTAAAGAAAATGAACATAAATCCCTGGAAAATTACGATTATAAGCGTTATTTAGAAGCAAGAAGATGTGTTACGTAATTATTACGAATCGTACAACATCATAGTATGTAGGTACGTGATGGCTTGAACGCTCTATACTTATAAATGTCAAATCAGATTGAGATGTAATGTTATCTCCGATAATAATTTATTGAGAAATAGTTTCAACATAACATTTTTATGAAAATTTTGTAGCACTGCTAAAAGTTCCTTCCTCCCTTTTTTTTTACTTATCAGCACTTGATGATGCATAAGAAACTCCATTCCAACACCAAGTGCAGTGTATCTTGATAATTTAACCGCTGAATGTGCGCAATCTTGAGTCGAATCTGATTTTTCCTTTTGATTTTAAAAACAACATTTCGACTGTGTCTAAATACTTAAAATATTAGACACCATTGGTATCCCAACAGAGACAGAAAGACTCTGGAAACGAATGTGGATTACCAGGCGTTTACAGCGTTTTGCGTAAACGCCTAGATATATTACAGTGTTTTACGTAAACGCCTAGATGATCCACATTCGTTTCCAGAGTTTCTCTGTCTCTGTTGGGATATCAATGGTGTCTGATATTGGCCCAGCATGGGTGTAATCCAGTAATTTGTCTACAAGTGTTTGTACACATTCAAAATGTTGTTAAAAAAACTTAAAATTTTACTAACGAAAAATAACATTATCTAGTTGAATAATGCGCACTTTCTTGATTCTTAAGATTATATTGTTATTCCCTAAATATTTGTAAACTGCACTAGGCATTAGAAATAAATATACGCTTAATTAAGTGAAATTCAACATCAAAAAAGAAAGACGAGAATCATAAACGTAAAGTAGCGTAAACATATAATGTTTCCCTTAAAAAATCCTTTAATCTTTAAAGGGCATCGTCTAAATAATCATTATAGTTCACGACTCGTGACGTAAGATGAATTGCTTTTTATTTGTGATAATCCATGGTAAAGCTAAGATTTATCCTTGCACTTAGTCATGGGATGACTATGGTAATTGATTCATGGTTGCACGGCGCATGCCTACTAGCCACAAACTTTCTTCTAACCCAGCAATTTGCAGGCTGTATGCCGCAGGCTGCGACTTTATGGCTTATAGGAAGAATTTCAAATTTCATCTAAAGACTACCTGATAATTTACATAGAAGTATTTACATAGGAAATTACAGCATAACATCTCCATTGAATAATAGTACCTACGAATAAATTTATTAACTCACGATTGTTCTTGCCTCGCTACGTATTTATTTGTTTATTATTTAAAAAATGCTAGATTCATAAAATTTACAAAAAGATACTAAAAATGGGAAATATTTGAATACATCATATATGGCCACTTCTTCCAACCAATGAAAGGTCATAAGCCTTGTAAAACCCATACTCGTATCATCTTTCCAAACTTTTAGTCTCTCAAGATGTCAATGATGCGGCGGAGGAGGGATTCGAATCAGGGATCTCTAGACTCGGAGACCGAGACGTTACCACTGCGCCACCACCTGATAAACTAATTACTAATTATTATCAATTCATTCATATCATAATATCAGTGATATATTACACTGACAATCTTAAAATCGCGGTTTTGTTTGAAAATATCGGTAGAGTTGTGCTGGACCGAAAAAAGACTCAATAGTCCAAACAGTTCATGGAAAGGGTGGGTCTTTCGTTGTAATTAAGTAATAATTATTCTTAGTTTTATAATATTTCCAAGCAACTAACTCCAAATCGCTCTGTCCTAATGATCACACTTCATTTGCTTTTTCCGTATTCATACATCATGTAATAGTATATATTCCCCTTTTCCTAGAGCATCTGCCATGAACTTGTGGATCGTGTTAAACTTTCTCCGCCAATTCCCTAAGAAACAAACAGCGAGGCGCGTTATCTGATGACGCTGCTCATGTACCTATAAACCCACCATATTATCCGCTTAGTTCGGCGGATGTGGAAGCTCGTCTTGAAAGCCGAGGTCAAAGGGTCGTTACCAGTTCCGTTAAATCCGGAAGTTGACTATACCGAAGAATAAAATGAATTGAACTATCTATTAATACTGTGGGAATTTGGTGATTTCAAGCAATAGCTCTCTATCACGTTGTTCTTAAAGGAGTATTTTTATACATAAAATGTTTATTTTAATGTGATATTCACACTAAAAAAATTCATATATATGATACCTTCACTGGCGCTAAAGCGTTAGACTGATCATCTTGCCTTCATGTGACAAATGATTAAGATTCACTGCACTCGGTGTATCAATGCAGTGCCCTGTGCACCATTAGGTGCGGATAAGGGACAGTAGTAGTTTTATGACACCAAAATATTGAAAGCTCTTTTAAAGCAATTTAAACAATGATTTTGGTCCAAAAAAACTGGCTTAGGTGTGGCAGTTCTTTCGACTTTTTTCTAAATAAGTTTAAAAAGTTCTTGAGCTGTATTATCGTAATATCGTAAGAAGGATCCAACATTGTTTCATCAGAGTATTTATTGACGTTGGTACATAGTCGAATGACAATAAAATTTGCAATAACTGGTGTAGCTTGATCACCTCGATAACCTTTTACCAGATATCTCGTGGTAATATCTTGCTGATCGTCAAAACAGCGACGTAGGTGGTATCTGATTATATCTCACGATGATGCTTCAATCACACATATTCAATAATTGAATAAATGTACTTATGTACGTAAAAATTAGTTAGTGAATTATACTAAATTTAATGCATTAAATTTCGTATAATTCACTAGATGTAAAATTCACTACTATTACATTCCTTAGAAATGGATAGGACGCATAATTGGTACACCAAGTGCATTGTACCTTGATAATTTTATTACATGAAGGTAAAGTGATCAGTCCAGGGTAGTTTTAATAAATATTTTATATTGAACTCGTCAGGGATCGCACTCGCAACCTCATGCACGCAGCGCAGCTTACTATTTTTTTTAGTTTTCAAGTGATAACTGGAAAACTTGTTTTAAATTTTTGGATTTTTTTTTCGAATGTATTTTAAGTAGCTACTTAAGTTTAATGGATGAATTAGCGGGTGACACTAATTTATTAACATTCCTAAATTATTTTTATTTAATTTCAATCCATTGGTATCCGTTGAAGGTCAGAAGAAAAAAGTTGTAAAAGCAGTAATTTTTTTTAAGCATTTTGTCATAACTCATTTGCATTGCTTTAAGTGTAAAAGCCTTTGTTTTTTACTCGCTGTTCCAAATATTTTTGTCTACTAATGCCTACAGGAATTAACCTTTAAGAAGAGTACATTGATAATATAACATATTATGTTTTAAATAATAAAAAAAAATTGTGGCAGGTAAATTATTATTTTCATCAAAATCATTCTTGGATGTAGATGTGGGCGGTTTATTATTGTATCTTATTTTTACCTTTTTAAATTAATTGCTCATGACACAACTTACTCATCTGTGTCTCGGTCACTCTTTTACGGACCAAAAAGGAAGAGAAAGAGATGACAGGATCATAAATATGGCCATTTATGTTGCAATAAAGTGCAAATACAATGAGCTTATCATTATTTGTGACAAACGATATGCTTGTTCGACATTTATATGGATGTAAAATCGTTCTGTAACAATGCATCTGCTTTCTACATTCACTAAATGCATTTGTAGAATGCAAGTCATTGGTTTATTGCAATTGCGAGTTACAAGAGATGTGGTTTCACCAATCATAATGAAATCTAAGCTTAAAAATTATACCTCATGAAGACTGATATAATTAATTGAAATGATTTATTATTATATTTATATTTATAAGTGATGTGATGAACGCAAATACGTAATTGTGATTTTTTTTCCTATCTTTAATATGCAAAAATATCCCACTTATAACGTATATTTTTTTTCCAGTGATCGCTTTAGCCACATCTGTTCAAGCAGCATCCAGAAGATATGTGAGTATTTTTTAAGTATTTATCCACATTTAAAATTTTCTCTCATTTTTTTAAAATATGAAATATTCTGTTTATGTAATATCTCTTCGTTCTTTCAAAAAATTGCGAAGTATTAAAAAATATTACAAATGGTATTTAATACACAATCGTACATATTATAAAAGTACAAGATGTGTGGTGAAATGGAATTATCAGATTGGCATACTTAACGAAAATTCCAAATTGGTTAAAATGTCAAGTCAATTTGGCAGGCACAAAAAAATATAGGATATTATTGTAATGCTTAAATATATGATTCAACAAGCAAATTATAATCAGCTTTAACGATAGATGTGAGCAGTTGTCAGAAGCTTCATTACTAAAAAAACGTACAATCAAAATCTAGGTTGTGATATTCCAATTTTTTTTTTTTTGGAAACTACATTTATGAATGTTATTAGAAAGCCAAAGAAATATTAGATATTACTATTATGGTCTTTGAACAAGAATTCACTAAATGGGACGTTTCCATACAAGTTTAAAAAAAATATACGCTTCCTAGGGTTAAATTCATAACACCACTTATTATCAAATTCCACCGTCTAAAGACTCCAGCATTTAGGCCAATACACGAAACGTGTGACGTAGATGTCGAGCGATGACGTAGATGCCTATTGATAACGTAGTGAGTGACGTAGTGGGTAACTAGACACCTCAGATACGGTAGTATTTTTCAAGTATGGAATGTCACTTCTCTGAAATTTTTGTTGGAAGATTATTGTGATCTAGTGAGTGTGACTCCCGGTGGGAGTCGAACCAGGAACCTCCGCAGCGTAAGCATGTTTGCCATCACCCTACGGGATCCACCGCATCTCATTTTTTTATATTTATGATATCAAATTAAATCAAAATCGATATTTTTGGTTTTATATTATACCTAGGTATTTTGTCCACTGTTGACAATCCGTCCGCAAATTACGTTGGAACTACAGGACGTGGACCTGACATAGCTTGGAGGCAGTTTTTGGAACCCAAATGCTTCACGTGTGGTATTGATATAGAATTATGATGATGATTAGATATTTTTAAAATAAATCATCCGAATAATTACTGAAGTAGGTAGGTAGGTAGGTTAGTTTAGGTTTATATGGCCCCCTTAAAAAGACAGAAGTGTGACGATTCACCCTAAGACCATATTATATTCAATAAAAATTTGAAGAAGTGAAATTTTATATCTTTATTGCAACAAATTCACTGATAATTCTTTTTCTATTTTTTTTTATCTACTTGACATATTTTTACACTTTCAAATACTGGCGTGACTTACCTTACTACTACTACTTTCCCTTATCCGCACCTGATGGTGCATAGGGCACTGCATTGGAACACGTTCAGTGTATCATGTTCATTGCCACTTACATTAACAACACTAAAATGCTTTACTTGGTCGGGCATCCAAAAGTTTCTAATATAAGATGTTTTCTATGCTATGACCGAACCCCCTAATATGTAGGTTTTTAGATCCACGACGCCGCCCCCTCAACTCAACCTTTTTAAACTACATTACACTTTTCATCTCGTCCCGTCATGTTAGACAGACCTAATAGTAAAATATTAGTTTAAGAACTTGTTAACCCGCGACTTTATTTAATATGCAAATTTCCTGTCTGCGCACAAAACAAACACTCGGAATTATTAATGGTACCATTACACAGCATCCTAAAAAACCCAAATGTCAGTGAAGCAAGAAAGGTGTAAAAAACAGTATGTAAACAATAAATTATTGTTTTCGTACTAACTCAAATTGTTTGTATTTTATCTTCTTTGTGATAAATCATCGCTCATCAATCCATCAGAGACGTACCGAAGCTAAAAATACGAATTTTGCCATATAAGTACCTACATACAACATGGGACCTACATGGGACCACACAAAATGTGTCCGTTTAGTTTTTCAAGGAAAAGAGAAAGTAATAACTACGGACGTCAGAGCTCCGGGACGTGGACTTGACTTGGGAGAATGCACGGGAGCTGGCGGCGGATCGCTTGGCCTGGAGGCAGTTTGTGAAATACATATGCTCTACATAGGGAGCGGATGATGATGATGGTGTGAAGTAATAAAATAAAAATGGTGTCATGAATTAATATGTGCTCTTAATTTTATTTATTCATGGTCTAATTTTAATTTTGCTGTCGCCTTTAGCTTTAAATGAAAAAAAAAAGATTTCATGATTACAATACGGAGAGTCGTTGCAATCTTGCATAAGTTAGAAAATTATGCATGGGATAATTTTTAAAATGTTTTGTGGTTGTTAAAAAAACAGAATATCATTTATCTTTTCAGAGTAAATATACATAGGTAGTATACATATTTTATTGTGACTTGTGGTAAATAGAATTTTTTGAAAGCTAGGAATTAATAACTATCTAGCAGAATTTAAAAAAATGCAGAATTCTAAAAATAATTCATCAAAAATACTGTTGATAACGATAAATGCTTTAATTGTGAGTTATTAGTCGCCAACAAACGCAGTATGTAGAAAGTGATAGTTAGCATATTAGTGCATTTGTGATTTAAATTTTCCTTGTTATAATATTTTTATGTTTGTATAATTGTGTATTCTGTCGTGAATATATCATAAACGAAATTATTTTAGGGCCCATAATGAGTTATATGTAAACTCATGGGAAATACATGTAATTAATGTTTTTCACATAAAAAAAATAGTAATAACCTATTAGACCAGTCGATATAAATAAATTTGTATGAAGTTGGTTGCATTAACTGCATTTATTGCAATTGGGGATAATGTAAAGAATATAAATGATAAATATTTCGAAAATTTTATTGACAATCATCCCCGATTTCTCATTTATAATTAGCCAATAGAGCAATAAAAAAAAAAAATCCTTGACTATAACTATTTCACAAAGACAATAATTGATTTAAGATTCCTTATTATTTCTTTTTTAACAACATTTTGAAAGAATACAAATACTTGTAGACAATAAAAATTGGAGAGACATCTTCAGGCGTCTTCTAGTAAGTAATTAAGTTCGTATGAACCTTACCTACACCAATAAAGTTAGATTGCCCCAAAAAATGCTTATCTATTCTCTCAACAGATGTCACTATAGGGAAAAAAAATAATAAAATCTGTCGAAAACACAACTCGCGTGTGGATTCTTCTGTACAAACTCAACATATATACAAGTTTCAAAAATTTGTCATACATGGTTGTCAGATGATGGGCGGAATGGGGAATGTTGTAATACATCTAGTGGCCACTTAACCCAGCCAATGACAGCTCATAAGCCCTGTAAACGCCTAGATAACCCACATTCGTCTCCAGAGTTTCTCTGTCTCTGTTGAGATATCAATAATACCTTATTATTTCATTTACTAAAATGAAAATCAAACGTAGGTACATAGCTTACCATGAGAATAGAAAGTCATACCATTCTGTTCGGTCACATTAATTTATTCCTTTCCTACATATTTATACATCTTCTCATGTATGCTTGTCAATTTTTACCACTTTTTACATGTCCAATGATTTGTCATATGCCTGGGTTATTGCCAAGATTATGGACAGAATCAAAGACAGGCCGAAATCGAAGCCCTGTAAAAGCTAAAATATTCACATATTCACAAAAAGCTTCTTCATCTTTGCTGATGTATCACAAATATAATTAATTGATGTAGACTGATAACAATTTCAAAATTGTCTGCAAGATCTGTATGCTGTCAAAATGATACATAATAATAATTTATGATACAAAACAAATTTAATCAGTTATTAAATGACGGTAATTTTTAATGAATAGACATCACAGAGATAAATTTCGCGATCACGATTATTTTTCTAATTTATTAAAAAACTTTCTCCGTCATTTCCCATTTATAATTTAACCTTTAGATGGCTCTGAGGTCGATAATGACCCGGCGCAATATTTTGCGAGAAGTTAGCCCTGGGGGTCGTAAACGATCCACAAAAAACGAATAGACGCTCTCACATTTGTTCTCAGTATTTTTCTTAGTCACGATAAATATTGGTAATGTATGTATCCGTTAATATATTTATTACAACCGTTTAGTACGTTAAGTACTTGTAATTTTTATGATGTTTGTGAAGAAAAGTATTGTTAGTCGTATTGGAATTTTCTTTAAAGCTATGCTAATGTTTGTAACGGTGTTTATTATAGAAATAAATGTTTTCTATTTTTTTTTTGTGCATGTTTCTTAAAGGCTTTCCACTCACCACTTCAAGGATTGGAATAAAAATGTATCGCAATGAAATAGGGGGTTTCCTAAAGCCGGTAGAAAATATGAGTTTATAAAATAAATTGTCACATATTTTTGAATAAATAGTTTTTTTTTTCGTTAAGGAAAACTATGAAGAGATTGTTTGTCTCGTGGTGCAGAGTTTTGCGCTTTGGGCATCTCTCGTATCTATTGGCAATCGTCCGTCTTCAAAAGACGATAACGATTCGGTCTCATCGGAAAGGCAGCCGAGAAAAGCAGCTTCTCTGGTGATTGAAGTCTATTCGAAACCTGCACAGTCGACCACATCTCTCACATCTTCAGGTTATGGGGGGGATCCAGTTGGTCACTGTTTCGCTCGCTGTCTTCTTAATCTCAAGCTTTCCAGCCAGAGATCATCGTCAACATCTTAGACTATTATGCATGAGATCGAGGGTATAATTCCCGACGGGGTCAACATGAACCGTTTATTTCATTGTAATTTGTCACACATATTTCATTAGTGATACTACCCTGGAATATTACTGAATCACTAGACTGATTATCTTATCTTCATGTAACAAATTATCATGATCTAATGCACTTGGCGTACCAATGCAATGCTCTATGCACCATGCTGTCTGTATTATGCAAAACTGTTCTTGTATCAAAATAAATCGATCTTGAATATTTCAAATAAATTTCAAGTAACGAATTTTCAGATTTGAATTGAATTGGGTCAAATGAAGTCCTTGTTTTTTATTTCGTGTGATGTAAATATTAAAACAGACTCAAATGCACTTTCGATTCCGGACTGAGATGACTCTTGTTCTGCGTACAATACAAATGTTTTCAGCAATGAACCATTATTAGCCCAAGATGGACCATCTTAAGATACATTGTCCAGATAATGGAGATTAACATCATTCGTTTCCTATCACGACTATTACTTTGTAATAAAAATGGATTATTTGCGATAAGATCTACTAAATATCGAAAACTGAATCCTCCTTTTTAGGTTTTGAACAACGCCAATGTAGAAAGTTTTTCTTTAATGATTCATACATATTATTATCGCGCTTATCGTGAATATGTAATATCATATAATTTCCACTTTGTCCCTATAAATTTAAATAACCAAATCAACTTCAGTGTCCGACTATAAACCATACCATATGTAAGTAAACGGATAATATTCTTGAATAAATGTGTTACGATTCGTAGATTCTTGGGAAGAAAATTTTTAATATTTTTGTTTATCATTAAATTATGTATTTTGAATTGCAAATGATTTTGATTATGAATGAGTGTCATAAATGTAATACAACCATTACCAGTGTCGTGATTGTAAGGTTATGTTAGGTTATGTGGGGTTAGGTTAGGTTAGAAAACAAATTCCTCACCAACTTCAATTGCATCAGCATTGTAATGCATTTCCAATATTTAGATGACTGTGGGAACATTTGAAAAATCATTGGAAACTTTTTAATAAGCCTTTATTATGCGAAACAGGTTGAAATCTAACTTGTACCAATTTAAATTTATCTCATTGATTCGAGATTTCACAAACAAGTTACGTTATTGCATAAAATCTATTGGAAGATCCATGAAATTATCGATAGATTGATGAGACTAGGAATTAAATTGAAATCACGATGCCTATTCTGTTTTGAGAATTTGTTTTTCAGCTGGACATGTCACAATAGTATGCTGAGTGATTTTATTACTAAGTATGAATAAAAAATATTTACAACACTTTTCGTTGTTGTAAAAACTTTTGGTTGTCTGTATAGTCGGTTTACGGACGATAATTTTACGTGATAACGTCATAAGAAAACATTGATGAAAAATAGCATACTTTGCTGTCTCCCTTCTACTCGGACGCATCGGCCTATGGAGTGGAAGAGAGATATAGATGCGTCACAAACCGAACGCTTAGGCCGATCGTGCCTCTTTATCGCTTGTTTCGCGCTCTCGCTTGCACACTCGGCTCAGGCGGAACGTGACAATGAGTCATGCTTTTTCGTGTGTGCAGCCGGCGTTCATCGTTTTATTAGACGTTATCGCGTCAAAAATACCTACCTAGAATTATTCTTCGTCTTAAAAATTTACCCAATAACGATCACATGCCTATCCTTATATTCCGCGTGAAATTACTTCAAGTACTTTCCTAAAGTAAATCCTAAGGATCACATCCTGTCAATTCGACAAGTGATTTAAATATCAAGGACAGCTTTGACTTGATCAATTATTATAAGGAGAAGGATGTTTATAAATGCCAGTTTGTTTGTTGTAATATCTAGGTAGTTAGCACGTCACGCGTAGCGTCGACCGGACCCAGCGACCGGACCCATTCGTCCATCCTATATCTGTTCCCTATGTGGAGCATATGGATTAAACAAAACGCCATCAAGTTAAGCTTCCTCCATTGCGTTTACTTAAATCAGGTCCACGTCCCGTAATTCAGATGAAAACTGCCGGCAGTCTCAGCACCTGGTCAATATCTACAACGTGTGAAAAAATCATTGCTCTAATGTTAAATTCCAGGGAGAAAATCGAGGAATACGTTTGTATGGGAAAACGGCTGTGAGTCACGTGGTGTGGTATGCTTTTAAACATCGAAACTCCTTTGAAACCAAGCGTTTTACGTTTCATTCATTTTATATGCTAAACACCCAGCTTTACACATAAATACTTTATTTTGTTTATCTAGGGGCGTTCCTTTAGTCTACCTTCTCCGATCCCAACTTCCGATCCTCCTCGATCCGAGTCTTCAACATGATCACGGACCTAATTAGGCCTGACAGCTGATCTGAGAAAGATCTCGTCACAACTCACAAAGTTTGGACAAAAGCCGGATGTGAACTAAACATCCAGTACTTGTGTACTATTTACTGTTTACCAGATATCTACTGTTCGACTCCTTCCGATACCGTACTCGATTTGCGAAATAATCGGTTTCACCGTACGGAATCAGCCGGCTTTCATTTTTTACGGAAATCTGATTGAATTTGAAATTTTGACGCGAGAGTGAATTTGATGTTCATAAGACAACATGTCTACATTATAAAGTGGCCCAGTAAAGTGGTAGCATTGCGGACTTTGGATTTAGAACCCACTCGTTCCTAGAACACTGTTGAAAATAATTCGTCGGCAGTAGTTTAGATCAGACTTGAAAAGATGCCCGGAAATTAGCTAACGATCGCTTATCTTGGAGGTAGTTTGTGGAATGCATTTGCTCCACGTAGGGAGCAGAAATGAAATGATAATGACGCAAGTACTTATTTACAAATTTATACACAAAACGTCAGCAAATATGCACTGTAAAATTGGATCACTTCAAGGTTTTTTTATTTTGGCCTACCAAAAGTTCGATTTTATTTGTTATCAATGTAGATCATAGAAACATTATATTATTTATGAGCCCATGAAGATCCACTGCTGAACATAAGCCTCCCCCTGACGCCTCCCGATCCTGTACCATCCCCATCTACCGTCTTCCATCAAACTTCATGATATCGCTCACCTATCTCATTGGAACTTGTTTCCTGCCTTTCGGCACAGTTATTTTCGACTTTTTGAAAGCAGCCCCAAAATTGAAATATATTTTAATACCAACTCAAATGTTTCTTTTCGTAAAAAAAAACAATTTATAAGCAATAATTTAAAACTCATTTT